>VZRX01000512.1:75617-153723 GCA_013398075.1 Notiomystis cincta | reverse complement strand
AAAAAAAAAAAAAAGAATGTTTACAACGGTCAGATGGTTTGGTGCATGTTTCACCTCACCGCGGGTATTTCTGGAACGGCACCAACCCTTGGCATATTCATGTGAGAGCTGTTCACCTACCGTTGAGGAAATGAATTTTGTAGCTGCCACTGGTTCTGATGTCCCTGACCCCTTTGAGCAGCCCAGGAACAAGCTACTGATGGAACCACACAGGAACTGTGTAAACTGCAGAGGACCATCGGTGCAGAGAACTGCACTGCTTTTGGCTCCCACGTACAGACATCTCCTTAAACAGCTGCCACAGCCAGGGTCACACACAAATGCAGTTCTGAACCTCTCCCTCCCAGGAAAACAGCAGTACATACTGCTTAACTAAGAGCACAGGGTATTCTTCCATAGGTTAAAATCCACTGCATTCTTCAAGGTCAGTCTTAATTTCAATTCTTCATACCAAGAATCACAGTTTAAGGCCTTCAACACACACCGCAGTCATCATCTGCTTCACCCACCCCTTTTTGGGGATGTAAGCACAACAGCTCCAATGTCTGCAGCAAATGCTTCTCTTTTTAGTGAAAGGTAAAGCACAATACTTCACACAAACACTATGTTTGTGCTCTAGTATTAGGTCTGAGTCCTTGAACAGGTGAAAAACTGCAAGGCTGGGGACGTTTACAGGAATACAAAGCCATCAAAATGGCACTGCAGATGTTTGTTTTTTTTTTTTTTCCTTTTAAAACCATGTTCAGGTTATGCAAGTCAAATGACTGGTGCTTTTCCCAGACAGTGGTCCAATGCCACTTGGGTGTCAGGTCCAGCACCAAAGCCAACAATGCATCTGCTGAGGGGTCATACTAAGCATTCCTGAACAGCCCAGCACTGCTCTAGTGCTAAACCAGAACAAATCTCCACGCAGAAGGTGCCATCTACACAGATCCCAGCGTGCTTGATACTTTCACAGGCTGAATATAAACTGCAAAAATAATAAATATAAACTGTATACATTCTGACTGAGCATCATATATTGGGATACATCTCCACATGTTTCCTTCTCTGTGATGCAGCAAGGGGGCTCATGCAGAGTGCTCCAGATCCAATGCTGCAAGGTGTTCTCTTACATGAAATGAGGAGTCATGCTCATGCTTTCCTCCAACCTCTCCTATGATCTCCCTGAATGGATAACATGGCTTCTGAATGAGCAAACAGCTGTGAAGAAATCAAAATCTGCACAGAAGGAGAAGAAGTGTTTATTTGGTGTGGAAAAGTTTTAGAGGAGTGTCCATTCAGGCACTGAAAGCTGCATTCCTGATTCAGGGATACTTGTTCAAGTACACATGAAAGATCTCTGTACAGCTGAAAAGAAGTGATGATTGACTATCCCTTTTCTCCATCTCTGCTGTATCAGTCCTTCATCCACACAGCACAGAGTTGCTGATTTTATGGGCACACTTCCCTTGCCTGTTCTTTGTGAAGGTGCAGCTCTGACAGTGAGTACCTCATCTGCACTCTTAGAGGAAACAGCAAGAGGAGGATGCATAATGAAATTCCTTCAGATGTTTGGTCAACTTGCTCCTGAGTCTTTGCCTAAAGCAGAAGCATACTACACCCTTAACTCAAGAACCAGAACTGTCCATTAAGGATGCTACTTAGAAGGGAAAAGATATAGCAACTAAAGAGTTAAATATACCATATACATACTATACAAATTTTGTGTCACGTAAAAAACAAAAACAAAGGCCCTGAATATCCTGACACAAAAAAAATTGGTTTCTTCTCTGCCAAAGAACTAAGGGAAAACTATGAATCAGGTTCCTTAAGACAAAGTTCTACTTGGGAAGTCCAGTTTCTAACAAGAAGCAGATCTCCCACTCTTTGCTGATGCTCGGTAATAGGAGCTTCTCAATTTTCTTACCAGTGAAGGAACACGGCCATTAGCCTTAAAAACAGTAATAGTTCTAAACTCTTCACTCTGCTCAACAAAGGCAAAAACTTGCTAAGTTCTTCAGAGAGGTACTGGGAAGGTAACTATTGTATATTTATGACTAAGTTTAGCCAATATACAGTACAGGGCAAAATCCTTTGTTCAAAAGCAGCCTTCATTTTCTTTTGAATTTTGCATCTCTTAAGAAATACCAGGGGTCACTTTCAATTAGAATGTCTCTGAAAAGTTGGCAAGGACTGAAGTTTTATTTCTTAAGCAGCTTTTCTTCCTTTGTGATCTCTCAAGATTGGTTCTTTCATTCATTTCTACTGCCAGGAGAAAAAGGAGACAGATTTCTGGTCAGTACATAAATATCAAAGCAGCAATCCATCCTACACATACATGCTGTAGGTTTGCCTAGCACAAACCCTTACTGGAATTTTTTTAGTAGATGCAAAAAGGTTTTCTTGGCTTTCAAGCTCAGCAAATTACTGAATTAAAAGCGTGAAATCTTGGACTTGTAACTCTTACTTTTTTCAGAAGCTGTTTCAACAGGTTTCATTATTTTTACCAGACTTTGGCAAAACAGGTTCTTTTGAACAAAAGGCCTCAGAGAGGAGTGGGGGGATTTGCTTCCCAAAAAGGATATGGCAAGTCTGAAATGCAACCAAGCAGTTTGCAAATGCTAACTGCCAGAATTATTTCTGAAGTGTCTTTGCAACCCAAAATTCAAAGTTATATGCAGACAGTGTGATACAGCAGAAAGATTCTGAAAGGCAGAGGCTTGCACACAATTTCCTCAACAAGTACAACTAGAAACCAAATGGACACTGTAATTTTTAAACACTGACCATTTCAGGAGTATTACACAGGATTTATCTATGTTATGAAGACTTTTCCAGATGCTTTTCTCCCTTCCAAAGACAAGCTGCTCTAAAACTGATTCCCAGAGACAAGGTTAAGATTCAACACTTGTAGAATCTATGATAACCTACTTCTAACTTAATACATCACAGTTTCCAAATTGATTTGACTACACAGCAGACAAACACATTGTACATTTGTGAACATTTAAAAACAGCTACCTACTGATCCAAGCCTTTAAATTGGTCAGTTTTGTCTGCTCTTAAACCATTTCATGATCAAGCTAACAGCATCAGGGCTGAAGTCAGGGCTTCCTGTACTAACGTCCTCTTGTTCCCTAGTACAATCCAGAGAGAAAAAAAATCAGTAATTCTTTGAGGTAAAGCTTCTTGAAGTCGGAAAGCATCTGCTGGAATGTTAGAGCCAGTCCTGGGCAGAACATGGGTGAGAAAGCAAGCTCAGCTACCTGCTGTTAATTCACTCTGTGGCTGAACATGTGAGACCATTTCATAGCTACCCAAGCTGCACATGCAGACTTCTCAGACTCTGCTCTCACAGGGCTCCAGAAGAGCCAACCAACATTAATGGACTAAGACAGAAATAGTTATCTGGACCTATTTCTAAGTAGTCAATTTCAGTTCTTCTCATATAATTAAATTTCTGAAATTCAGTGGTAAAAAAATGAACCAGTGTTTTGAAGTTCCATTACATTAAAATGTAACAAGATCTATAAATGCATGAAGTTAGATAGTCTATAAAATAGAAGCCAATTCTGCTTTAAATCACCTCATGTATTTGCAGAATTGCTTGGTTCTAGTGGCCAAAACACTCCTTCCCAGTTACTTGCAGAATGAACATAAAAGAACTTTAAAAGAATGGATTTTTTTTCAGCACCACACAAAGAGCTTTGAGCTGCTCTCTGCTTTAGTATTATGATGATGAGTCTGTTTCTAAAACCTCAGCCACCTGCAAAAAGCCTCTTGCTAACCCAAACTGAAGAGCTGGCCCAACCCAATTGACACAATGTTAATATTATACTATTTTTGCAGAAATTGTATATATCTAAATATAAAATACAGAAACAAACTAAAATTTTTGGTACTTTTTTGTTGATCCATTCTGTTCACTGAAAGAATTCAAGATGTAAAGACTAAGTAGCAGACCAGTTCTCAGGTGTGTTAGAGCAAAGGCATCTCTTTTAAACAGAGGGACAGCATGAATCTTGCAAATAAAGACTCCAAACAGCAACTGGCTCAGCGAACACTCAATTGGGCAGGGTTGATCAGAAACAGAAGTACAAAAGAATAAAGATACCAAACTAAATGCAATTGTGAGGACATTCTCTCTCTTCAGGGAAGGCCAACAGACATGCAGCTGCCAATGGGGACCATGCTGGCTAGCCAAAGTGTGATGTATGACTACAAAATTCTAGCTGTGCATGTGTTAACAGGGCCAGTGAAGAACACCTCAGAGATGGCAAGAAACAGTGAGTTAGCATGGCAAAGGGCAGCAGTCTTTCACAGATCTGCATGAAAGAGATGGTTCTCCTAACAGTCACCCATTGTACAGGCCTGCTTATTGAGGGGGCTTAGTCTTAAGAACAAGCACGAGATTTGCTCTAGTTTGTTTAAACCCAAGAGCACCCTTCTAGGACTTACTGACTTGTTCATGACTTTATGATAATTCTAAAGCAAGAGAAAATAACCTGAAGATGAGAAAGCAACACACACACAACCCATATTTTTCCTTTTTCTTTAAAACAGAAATATTAAAAAACAAAACAAAACAAAACAAACCCCTCTCCATCACTTACCCTCTATCAAGGGGACAGTTAGTGTCAAAACCAGGAGACAATCTGGTATCCATACTGGGAAGGAAAAGAGGCTACAGTTCCAGAAGTCCTTCTGCCTGTGGCTTACAAAACTAAAATAATGTTTGGGAACAATGGTCCTGTCAGCGACATGTCAACAACACATTTATTTTAAAAAGGCTAAATTCAAGTTTTAAACATAAGTAACTGCAAATGAAAAAAAAAAAACAACTTTGGTTGATTATCCATCTTGTTAAATATGTCAAAGTTAGCAATCAACAGCTTCTCTAGGAAGTTTCCAAAAACAGACAGGTCAGCTCATTCCTTATTGTGAAGATCAGACACCTAGCAGTGACACTGAAAATGCTGCCATGCCAGCGTCACACATGCTCACAACATCTCAGCCAGCATCTGGGAGGCTAATGGTGCATACAAAATCTGAACTAATCAGTCACAGCCAACTTGGGTTGCTGTGAACTCTTTGAGACAAATAAATTAAAAAAAAAAGCAACAAGGAAAAATAAAGCCAAGCACCTCTAGGGCCAGACCCTGAAGACACAGGAATCAAAGAATTTGTTTTTTCTCCTCTCCCTATTTACAAAATGCCATTTAGAGCTGATGTGGCCACTTCAGTATTGTGAGGAAATGTCTTTTACACTAAGCAGTCCTAAGTGTGTTGTTCAGGGATGCTGTGGCCTGTGTGCCACGGAGTGTCCCATGGGCTGTGTCCCTCCCACCGAGGGGCTCAGTCTTCTGTCTCTTCATACGTTGTCTCGTCAAACGGCCGGTCCAAGAGAGGGACCAAACGGCGACGCGAATACTTCAGCTGCAAAAGGTCCCCAACTTCATTGATTTCTTTTAAAGCCTGGCAAAGAAACCACAGTACATCAGCAGAGGACACAGATGCAAGTTATCCACACATCTTCCTTTATGCATGCCTGCAGATTGCTCTGACAGCCATTTACTTGAGATTTTACTGTGCTAGAAGCTGGTACCTCCAGAAGTGCATAGGATTTCTATTTTTTTTTAGCATTCAGAAATTTTGAGACCACATAAACAGCACTAGTCACTTAACTGAGAGTGCCTATGCATCCACCTGACTATTCCAGTTCCAGAACAGGATCGTTATATCCAGCAAACCCCATGACTATTCATAGATAGAAAAACAGAATAATGTTCTTCCCTTCCTGGAGGTAATGAAGCTGAAATAGAAAAAAAATGTACATTTTGTTTGAGGTTTGACTCCTCCTTATGTATCATTCAGTTTGAAAACAACCTGTGTTAGCATAGCTGATCTGCTGTATTTTTTAAATTGCAAAATAGTAAAGACTACAAGAGTGAGCTAACAAGTTCTACAGATGCATTTGTTCTATCTACATTTGGTTAATTTGCATTGTCCATATACAACTAGAGATGAAAGCTATGTGTCATAACATGGCACAGGAGATTTTTGCCAGACAATCCAAGGAAAGAAAAACAAGAAGTGATTCTGGGTAGGACCCCAAGCATTTTCTCCCTGGAAAGCAAGTCCCTCTGAGATTGCCACAAAGGCCACTGGTGACCCAGAACACTGCTACTGAATACAGCCTTTCACCATTCTGACCTGAACTCAAATATTATGAAGTTCACCAGAGATCAAACATCTGCTTGCGTAAGAAATGAGGGAAGTCCCAGCTCAGTTAATCATACTTCCATTATGTTGCAATCTCTGATAAGACACTGGTCCACACACGACAGGGTCTGTTAAAAGCCAAACTCTAAACTTCATTTCTCTACAGAACACTCCTAGAGCAAAATACAGAATAAATCAGAGTCTGCAGACAAATCCGTAATAGCACATGATGCTAATTATTTTATATAGGCAAATGACAAAAATTAATTCAGAAGATCACTTCTAAGTCCAATGTGATTTTTTTGAATTCAAAGGTTGGCATTCTTTGCTGCCTTGAATTGTAAATTTATTGAGATAGGTATGTTCAGCATTGCTTCAGAATGTCACAATTCAACATTAATGCTCCAATCTGGGTCAAATGCTTGTTTGGGTTAATATCTCATCTTGGGGGTTAATATCTCTACATGTTTTTTCTTCCTAGATGGATAGTTCAAGTTTTTGTTTCTTTAAACAATGGCCCTTCATGCTTGTTATATCTGGCAGCAAAACCTCTGCACTCTAAAATCTGGGGGAACGACAAACCCAGAAGTTGGACCTCGGTAAAAACAAAACAAAACAAAAGTGTGGGCGCAGTCTGCCAGACCTTTAAGTAAAGATCCCATATGGAAACAATTTAAAGCTGAATTTCTGTTGAAAGAGTATGTTAACTGTTATTCTTGAATGCAGATTTAGGATTTTATTAATTTAAAACAAAAAGGGCCATGTGACCAGCAAAGACTACAAAGGAAATGGCATTGGTGTACTCTGACTTTAGGAGAGTGTAATATATTTTTCATCACTGAAAAGAAAGCACAGCCCACAGCGATGCAGGTTATGAGGGACTTCACTCTGATCCTAAGCCAAATACTTTTAGGCAAGGAAGTTTTATTTACGTAAAACAGTTAAAATTTTAACTAAGAACTGTTCCTCATCATGTGGGTGTATTTAATAAGAACAAGGAAGCATTACAAATATCACTATTTACAAGACAAGCTTCTCTTCCCTATGCTTCAAACCTGGATAAGTTTTGTTTAAAAAAATACCACAAGAGCCCTAGTCAGCATCCATGAATACACAGATGGGATACCAAGTCCTCCCATCAGTGACTTGAAGAAGCTGTCTGCCAGCTCTCCCCAAGTCCATTCACTTCAGTTCTTCCTCCTCCTGGATACTGTTGGCACAGTTAGCAGAGGGATTAGACCTGAGCTCTGCCTCAATGATTAGCTGCCTGAAATCAATCCCTTTTCACTGCATCACAAGAAAACACAGCAAAAAAGTCAATGACACAAAGACTTGCTCCTTATTAACTTCTCTTGCCAGTGTTCTGGGTTCTGAGCATGCAGCTATTTTGAACCTTAAAGGGGGTTAGGCTAACTTGGAAAAAAGCCTCCACATACTGAGCTAAATCAGGATTTCTTCATTCACTTCAAAATTCACACCTCATTTTGCTCTGGATTAATTTTCTTAGCAGACAAGCTCTAATATATTGAACAAGCATTTTCTCAATTTAGTACATTTAACACTTACAGAGGCACTCTAGCAACGAGTCTTACGTTAAATGCACAAAATCTGAAACATTTTTTGGAAAATGCATAAAGAATTGACAGGAAAAGAGGTTTTTGAAGCAGAGTAATAAAAGTTACAGATAGATTTTGGAAGAGAGCAAGTGTGGTACTTAGACAGACCCTAAAAAAGCAGCTTGTTATGGCAAAGGCCCCAGCTAGGCACTAAAAGAGAAGACCAAAAACCTAACCAACTGTAAAATTGCACAATTGCTCAGGTAGTGCCCGCACATCAAGTTTGCACAGTTCCAGTTTTAGCTCAATTTGCAGCAATATGATTTCAGAGACTTCAGTTTTCTTTATTTTCCTTCCTTCTACCTCTTTCACCCCCACTCCATGCCCAGCTGTCCAGAAGTTACTGCTCCCTCATTTGTGTCAATGAACTCAGGTCTATTACCACGCTCTGAGCCAAGTCTGATACTATTCCTTTTATACCTGGAGAAAGGAAGCAAAGGAGAAAGTCTTCTCTGAACATACTGGTTCAAACCCTTTATTTGGAACAGAAACAATTAAATTGAGACAATTAAGGGAAGAGCAGCAGGATAAGTAGCTGGGAAGGAATTCCTTAAGCAGTCTGTTGTTGGAGTGTTACGTTAGGGAATCTCTCACAAGGCAGAAACATCTCAGGAGCAGCAAGTGCAGCACTGCAGATACACAGCAGGTCAATACTACTCCATGACACTAAACACACATTACAAAACTGCTCACACCACACACTGCCTTACTAATTTTCCTAGCAGAAATTAAATTTTAAAAGCGTGCCATTTTCAGCTGTTGATTTTTGTGTAAGTTCTGCAGCAGTCAAGTGTGAAATGGTTGTGTCTATTATTTTTTTACAAGACATTAGTAAATATCTGTTAGATGTTCTATTTGCTGTTCACATATTGAAGTGTTACCACCTTCTCTACTCTTTCTTTTGCTACTAATACCCCCATAAAAGCTCTGCCTGATGCATTTGATGTCCTTTGACAGACTGAGTTCCAGGTGGGCTTTGTCTTTCCTGACTCCATCCCTGCATGCTCAGGACTGTGTCTCTGTTCTTCTTTGGTCACCTGTCTGTGCTTGCACCTCTTATACACTTTCATGATATATTTTTGTTGGTTTGTTCATCCATGCAGGCTTCCTACCACAATCACTCTCCTTTAAGTCAGGATAGATCATTCTTCAGGGAAGGAGTGGGGAAGAAAAATCAACTAGCTGCCCCGGGCACCTCTGCTCTTTGAGGCTGTATCCTATGGGATCCTTTCAAGTAGGTCTCTGAACAGGACAGAGTCTACTCTCATGAAGTCCAAATTCATAATTCAACCTAGGTTATATTCTGAGTCACAGACCTCAAGGTGGTGAAAAAAGTGCAATGCAGAACTTTGGCAGTGCCTAAGACGGCCCACATACATATGTGCATCAAAAAAGATTATTCAGAAGACTCAAAATTGAATGTAGCTACCACACCAAGACATACGAAGAATAGTCAGACTTATTCATATAATCCTCATTCATATAATCCTCTTTCAACTGTTAGTCAGAGAGTAACCACCATCCTTACTTTTTGAAGGCAGCATCTCCTAACTGTGATGCAGGCCTCCTTGGAGGGGACCTCCATTCCCTCTGGAATTGCTGGTAAGAGTAAGTAAGGCATTAAATGTGGCACAGACTCACTAGGACACGTTCATTTAAGATACAGTGCTCTGAAGCTTTAAACAAGAACAGGATTAGTAATCTCTGGAATAAAAATTCTCACTAGTAATCATGTGCTTCCTTTTGAGAGGAATATAAATGTTTTTGACGATCTCAGGCCTTTTTATTTTTTTTTCTTACCATTAGCATCTAGGGTCAGAAGATGCAAAATGTTTCCTTCTAACCAGTTCAATGCAAGGTATAGCCTTTAAAGAGGGTAAAAAGCATTCTTACAGGAATGAGACTGTCTCCCTTTAAAATAGGACAAGAAAAGTCCTGAGATTTACTCTAAGCAGCCATTCTGCACTGCTGAAGCAAGGAAAGAGATGGAGTCATTGCCAGCTCTGTTACAAAGGGCTTTGAAGATTAGGTTCAACTATTTTGTGTACCAAACATTGAACCAGTGCACAAAACCCAGACAACTGTTGTATCTGTTTATTAGCAGGCATGAGCAGAAGGAAGATGAGACACTTACTGTATCAAGCATCTCTTTGGTATGAGCTGCAGACAAACAGAATCTGGCTCTGGACTCGATGATGGGCGTGGCAGGGAAGCCCACAACCACAACGCCGATGTTCCGCTTCAGCATCTCACGCCCAAACGCACTGCCAGAGAGAAGGAGAGCGTCACAACTGTTCCAGGGTGGCAAAGCAGGAGCAGGAGGCACTCCACTGGTAACCCAGACAGCCCTTTGTTGAGCCATGGCTGTCAGAACACAGTTTGGAGCTTCCAGTGCTTTCTTTTTAGAGGCACAAATGCCTGCTCACAAAAGCCTTTTTTAAATTCAATCCCAAGGTGGTCCTTCCCAAAAGGTTTCAGTGTGTTAAGTTCTAACAAAGATGAAAGATTATATGTGGCAGAGACTGGTCTTTTAGCAGGCTGTTTCTAAATGGATTTGTAACCCAAGCTTGGAGATCTTTCCAATAGGAAACAGTGATTTTGGCTCAGAAGTTTGACTATACAAGGAATCCCTCATGCTGCAATGCCCCAAAGCGGATGTTTCTGCAATTCCAAGATGTTTTGTTTTCATGAATTTAATTTGATTAAAGTACATTATTGCATCACAGAATGTACCACTTTTTAAGTATCACGAGAACCACTGAACCACCACAGTAAACTGAGATCATCTAATATGATACCGAATAATTTTATGGAAGGTGCAAAAATATCACACAACTGTTACATACTATCTTCAACAAAACAAATTTTTAGGGAGATTAAAGAAAGTAGTGGCTGTGACTTATACAATGAGAGGCACAAAGATCTTGATCAGATCTGCAATGGCAGTGCAGTTGTGGGTGTTTCTACAGCCACAGGAAATGGTTAATCCTTTTTGAACTGATCTTGTTGTAAGAAGTAGCAATGAACTTAAGAGGTTTATAAGGACATATAAAAATAACATTCTTTTACTAGGTCTTTAAATTTTCTGCCACAACTATTTGCCTTATAAATAGGTGCATCCTGACACACTTCATTTTGTATCCATTAAGTACTTTCAAACTATTTTAAAAACAGGCAACAAGGGACAAAGAAAGGATCAAGTAAACCCAATGCAAATCCTAAGGGCCAACTCTCATCAGAGCTCTCTGTTCTTGCTCATTTTAAGTAAGATACTGGCCCAACCGCTCAGCTAATAAATATTTCCATAAACATTTCCAAGGAAAAGATTGCATTGACTGGTAGAGAAGCTGGGCAGTGGAAACAGCTGCCTCTGTGTGCTGGACTTGTACTCTGCAGCACCCATAAAGGTAACAGGCCTTTTAAAACTTTGTTACACTGAGAAGGGTGGAGAACAACTGTATTTAGCTTCATAAAAAGTGCCAGACTGAAGCCCTGAGCTAGTAAAGCACTGGAGATGTTCAGTACGGCTTAAACTGAAACTATGCTTTCCAAATTTGAAAGTGTCGATTGAGCACTGCATTATACAGACACTGAAAAGTTGTGATCAAAGCCAAGCTGTCCTTGAAATCAGGTTTTTGTTTATGTAGCAGAATTTTTTAAATATATACATTATATAACCTCCTTGCAGAATTTTAGCCTTAATTATCCACACAGTGCCCCACAAATTGGCAAGCATTTATAAACCTGTGTGCTACAGCTGTTTTAGTATTTACAATACCAATATCTGAGTGATTAAATCCAGACCTCTTAAAAACTTGGGATTCATTAAACACATGTTTTTGTGTCCCATCCTGTCTTGCCCTGCTGCTTTTCTTTTTCTGATTTTCAAAGTTCATCAATGGAAATGGTGGCTCCTTCTGATCCAGGAGCTAGTTGAAAGACTTCCTCCAGTGACTTTTAATGTTAATTTCCATTCAATTTCAGCTCCTCTTTAGCACATTTATACACTCTACATATAAATATAATGGAAACACACAACCCAACCTTTAAAACATGACACATAGAGGCAAAATTGCTTCCCTGAAGTGCTTTCTTGATGCCCCAAGCGACAAGCTTTGATTTTCTCAAGATTACTTATAGAAGTTTCCATATTTTGTAAGACTCAGTAATGAACATGAAAGCAAAAATCTCCTTATATTTAGAAAACTCTTATATTATATTCTCATATTCTTAAGATGAGTAAGAAGTTATGCTGTCAAACATACCCAATTTTTGCTGGCATGTACAGCATCAGAGGCACAACAGGAGAATCTTCATTTCCATAGATGATAAAGCCCATCTCTTTCAGTCGTCTCCTGAAGTATCTCGTGTTCTCTGCTAGCTGCTGCACACGTGCTCTCCCTAGAAAAGAATTGAGGGTGAGACTGTCAATTGTCATAAGTCACATCCATAACTGCAACACAAGACCTCAAACTAAAGTACAAGACGTTAATGTCCTGCTGGTGCTTATGGAAGCGTTAAAAATAAACGCAAATTGGGATTTGCGGTTTCTTCTCCTTCATGTAACCAAGATTAATCATGCGTTTTCTGACAAGTCTGAATGGACCAGGACAGGCACAACTATCAAGTCCAAGCACTGCCTAGTTTTTCCATATCAGGTTTTCTTTCAATCAAGAGGGCCCTGGCAAATAAAAGGCAGTTACCTGCTTTTAAACAAGATTCAAAGTTTTCTCAGAACTCACTAGTAACTGCATCCTGAAGAGGAGTTTGCTTACACTTTGAATAATTAATGGAAAACCTATTGAACCAGCTGGTGTTGTTCACCATGTTTTATCCTGCTTGCCTGTACTATTGTAAATTACTACTTTCCTCTTTAGATCTCTTTGCTGAACTATCACGTGGCTGCTCCCTAACCTTTTTCAGTTAAAATGAGCTGGGTTTAAATTAAACCGATTACTTCTGATAATCCAGCTCACTTCACTTAAGTGGCAGCAGCCAATTTATCATGTATTCAGCCATTTCTGTAGGGATTCTTTGTTATTTGTCAAAATTAGTACACAGGACATTAGACAGCTAGTATAATTTAAATATTCCAGGTGTTCAGATATAGAACAACCTATTTGTCAGTTAATAAAATTCTAGCCTAACACACTGTACTATGTTCCTGTATTGCCCAGAAAAAGGTTCACATCATCTCACCTAAGCAGATCATAACAAATTTCTGATCAACTAACACTCTAATGTGTTTAAAAGATTAAGCATTATACCATTGATGAACTATAATAAGTAACACCTAACTTACTTGTCTCTGGCCCACAAAGTATGTGTCTGGATAATTGATTACCCAAACACTGCCTTGCCCAGACAGGTGATTCATAAACTGAACCATTAAATGTACAGCAAGCAGATCTATGCCACACAGTAAAGGTGGCTGCTAGACATTAATGGTCTTCCTTTAAAGTTGTAGATAACATAAGGTGATTAACTAACAGGAATGTCAGGTCTCAAAGAAACATCCAACACCCACACAGCTCTGCTCCAGGCCAGAACAAATGTAATTTTAAGAACCTATGTACTATTTGTTGCCAAGAGTATCAGACATTCCACCCACAACCAGGCAATCAAAAGCAAAATCCCATCAAAGGCATAGCATAAGAAAAAAAGGTAAAACCTGTTAAGTTTGCAAAATTTGGCCTATCATTAGTGGACAGAAGCTGGTATTTTTCATAGCACTGACTGCCACTTAAGACATCTCTTCTTCTCCATTAACAGCATTATTTCTTAATCTCTTCTCCCCCAGAGGTCCTCCAGAAGCTTAATTCCTCTTCCCCAAAAAACAGTAAGATTTCAATAAAACACAAAGGCTTCTTGAAGTTATGAAACGAAATTTTTAATTTATTCACACAAGATCAGATCCTCTACTGCAGACCCAGTATTATGTTTTCAGACCAATTATTTGGTCATTTAAAATAACCCAGACTGCAAAATGAAGTTGAAAAAAAGAAACGAACTCAGTAAAATTAGAAGAACCAGGCTTACTGCAAGATACTAAAAAGTGGGCCAAAAGCCACTACTTGCATTTCTAATATTGAGGCAATGAATAAATACACAAGTATCCACAGCAAACTACATGCAGAAAATTTTTGTACCTTCTGAGAAAGCTGCATCTGCACATCTCCTACATAGAAATACACCAATTTCTGATATGTCAGGTCACTGATGTACAATTGCATTAAAATATAAATCAGATTTCACCAGTATGGAGTACTAAAGTAACACACTGCTGCTGTGATCAGCCCCTCTCCCATGACAAGGAATGCAGCTTTCGCCATACATACATCTTCTCTGTGTTCCCATAAAGCATGGATTTTACAGGGTTGAAGCAGAAGGAATTTCATCACCTTTATTGGATTTCCCCTCTATACATTCACACCCTTTTCCATGTTGTTGGGAGCCTTCCAGACTAAAGATTAAAGAGCAATCTTAATTTGTAGTTGGCAACTGCCTCATAGCCTTCCCTAAACTCGTACCAATAAAACCAGGTTATGATTCTAGATTTGTCCTTATAGATTGAAGAATGCTTTGTGACATAAACAAGTCTCAAGAAAGAGTCTTTCAGTTCTCTACAGAGATGTCATCACCTATTAACAGCAACTGATAGATTTGGAAGATGTTGCCTTCTTCAGGTTTGTGGGTCTCAAAAGTCTATCAGGTGTTACTTCATTTTAGAGCCATCAAATAAGTTAATGAAATCATTACTTCTTTAAAAACTTGTGGCTACAATATTATTACCAAGAACTTGAACACATATTCAGTGGCATCTGCTCACTACCCACCACATGTCATTACCAGCTGTAGTTGTGGTGAAGCAAAGCACCTGGAATCAAACAAAAATTGAGCACAGGTTCCTTGTCCTCTGCTTGCCTTTCTCCCTACCTTCTGTGCAAGTACTCTTCTCTGTACTTCAACATCTTTAGTCTCCTACTCCACTATAAAATCCTACACTTGGAGGAGTGATTCCACATGCTAACTGAATAGGGTTTGCAATATTATGCAACAAGCATGCATGCAGTGTTCAGCTCTACTAACATTTGCTGGTTCAGCCCACTGGTACAGCAGGCTGCCAGCTCTTACTGCAGTTCCACCATGTTTTCTGGGACCACAAAGACAAACCAAGCAGTGTGGAAACAGCAGTGAGCAGGTATCATTGCTAATCCCACTCACAACCCAAACAGTGCTTGAGCATTCACACAGGACCTCGAAAACCCTTCCCAGCACAAGCTTCTCCTGAAGCTCAGAGCTTTGCCCACAACTACTCAACTGTAGGCCTAGAAAAACTGTCAGGACTATAGGCCTAGAAAAATTGTCAGGACTGCATAAATTCTCTAGCAACTGGCTTTTTTGGCAGTATGCAGCTGCATTTTTAAGACCATGCAAAAAAGGCCAGATCAGACACGACCCTGCCAATTGTTCTTGCATAGAAGTTGTGCAATGATTCTGGTAACATCCTTTCATCTAGGAATGTGATGACCTTCAGCAAAGGAAGGAAAAGGGGAAGAAAGGATGATTACTGGAACTGAGTTCCTCAAAAGGTTAAAAAAACTAGAACTGTTTATCAGATCAACTGATCTCAAGTCCCTCATGGGTTCTGTAAATGGCTTAAACTAGCTACTGACAGAGCAACATTGAAATTAGAGGATAACTAATAACTTTTCCTGTATTTCTACACCCTTTTGCAAGTTTACTGCAGTCATATCAAGATTGCTCTTACAGTTTAGTAAAACACTTCCTTGCCTGTAGTAGTCCAGGCATCATTTAGTCTAAAGTACACATATGTTTCCTAAAGAACATGTTGCCATTGTATCAGAGGTAAAGGTCACACACCATATAAAGGGGAGAAATACTCTCCTGTCACAAATATATAATGTAAGCAATATTCTTTAAAAAATACAACTAGCATGTAACTGAAAAAAAAATTCCTACACCCTAGAGAAAGTACTCCATTAGAATCTGAAAGCACATGATGCATATTCCTTAGAACAACTGAAAATAAATCAGTGTCTCTGCCAGGACAGGTTTCCACAGGCCAAAACAATGACCCTGAGATTAGCTCAGATGATTAGAGCATGGTGCCAATAATGCCATGGTTGTGGATCTGATACCTGTATGGGCCACTCATGTAAGAGCTGGACTTCACGATCCTTGTGGGTCCCTTCTAACTCAGGATATACAGTGATTCTGTGAATAATACTTCATCACTTGTGAAGGTGTCTGCTTTAGAGGTCATAATGCCCAGAAAGGCAGAAGTGATAAGGAAAACAGGATGCAGATATGAATGCCTTCTTCAAAACAGTCATCACTGACAGGACCAGTTCTCAGGAATTTCTGACCCAGAAGACCAGGAAGGGTAAAGGAATATTTTAAAGATGACTCTCTCCTGGTGAAGGAGGATTGGGTTAGAAAACACCTAAGCAAACCTGACATGCACAAGCCCATGGGCCCTGAGAGGATGCATCCACAACTGCTGAGAGGGCTGGCAGACACCATAGCAAGGCAGCCCACAACCATCTTTGAAAGGTCCTGGTGATCAGGAGACGTGCCTGAGGACTGGAAGAAAGCAAATGTCCCCCCAGTCTTCAAAAAGGCAAGAAGGAGAGCCCAGGAAACTACCAGCCAGTCAGTCTCACCTCAATACCCGGAAAGGTGATGGACCAACTCATTCTGGAGACCATCTCTATCCACATGGATGACAAGAAGGTGATCAGGAGTAATCAGCATGGATTCACTAAAGCTAAATCATGTTTGATGAACCTGATTGACTTCTATTAGGAATCAACTGGATGGATGAGGGGAGAGAATGGGTGTTGTCTACCTAGACTTCAGCAAGACTTTTGACGCTGTCTCTCACAATATCCTCACAGGCAAATTCAGCAAGTGTAGAATGGATGAGTGGACAGTGAGGTGGATTGTGAACTGTCTGAATGGCAGACCCCAGAGGGTTGTAATCAGTGGCACAAGGTCTAGCTGGACACCTGTCACTAGTGGTGTCCCCCAAGGTCCAATACTGGGCACAGTACGGTTTAACTCATTTATCAGTAACTTGGATGGAAGAGATAGATGCCTCCTCAGCAAGTTCCCTGATGACATGAAGCTGGGAGGAGTGAACAATACCCCAGGGGGCTGTGAAGCCCTTCAGAAGGGCCTCAACAGTTTGGAGAGATGAGCAGAGAAGAACCATCTGAAATTCAACAAAGGCGAATGCAGGGTCCTACATCTGAGAACAATAACCCCATGCACCAGCACAGGCCGGAGGCCACCCTGCTGGGAAGCAGCTCTGTGGAGAAGGACGAGGGGATGCTGGTGGACAACAAACTGGCCATGATCCAACAGTGAGCCTTTCCTCGTGGCCAAGAAGGCCAGTGGTGTCCTGGGGGGCATTAGGAAGAGCACTGCCAGCAGGCTGAGGGAGGTGATTCTGCCCCTCTACTCAGCCCTGGTGAGGCCACATCTGGAGTGCTGGGTCCAGTTCTGGGCTCCTCAGTACAAGAGAGACTTGGAGATCCTGGAACAGGTCCAGTGCAGGGCATCAAAGATGATTAAGGGACTGCAGCATCTCTGTTACAAGGAAAGGCTGAGTGAGCTGGGCCCGTTCAGCCTCCAGAAGAGACACCTGAGAGATTATGGAGTCTCTCTCACTGGATATCACAGAATCACAGAATAATCTAGGTTGGAAAAGACCTTTGAGATCATCAAGTCCAACTTATGACCTAACCTAATGCCTCCTCATCTGAGTGCCATGGCCAGTCTTTTTTTAACACGTCCAGGGACGGTGACTCCACCAGCTCCCTGGGCAGACGATTCCAGTGCCCAATCACTCTTTCAGTGAAGAATTTTTTTCTGATGTCTAACCTAAACTTCCCCTGGCACAGCTTAAGACTGTGTCCTCTTGTCCAGTCACTGGTTGCCTGGGAGAAGAGACTGATCTCCACCTGGCTACAACCTCCTTTCAGGCAGTTGTAGAGTGATAAGGTCTCCCCTGAGCCTCCTTTTCTCCAGCCTAAACACCCCCAGCTCCCTCAGCTGTTCTTTATAGGGGTTAATGTTCCAGACCCTTCACACTTCTTCTGGACATGTTTGAACATCTCAAGGTCCTTCCTAAATTGAGGGGCCCAGATATTAAAGAAATGTCTGGGTACAATCCTGTGCAAATCCTGTGCTCCAGGGTAACCCTGCTTGAGCAGGATGATTGGACCAAATGACCCTCCTGTGGTCCCTTCTAACCTTACCCAGTGTCATTCTGTTATTAGGTAAGAGATATCTAAGCACATTTCTTCTTGAAGTAGAAACTGAGTTGATATTCACTATAATTATCAGCAGGATAAAAAGGGAGCTGCATATTCCAACACAGTACATTTAAACTCTTTTTGCAATGGGTTTACCAATGACAGACATCAACAGAGAAAGTCATCTGTATTTAACCTCACTCTCTCATAAAAGCTCATGCTTAAACTAACAGTCCAGATACTTAAGGATTCTGATACAACCCAGATTTGCAAAAGTCAGTTTAATAAATAAACAATAATTGCTCAGCAATTAAAAAATTTTATGCAGGATGAACTTAGCCTTTGGAAAAAATAGAGAAGATAGTTCTTAGAGCTGATGTCTGTGTAACTTCTCAATTCCAAGTTAAAAAAATCATCTGTACAAAGAACAAAGAATCTCAAGAATTTTTGGAAGTTACTCTCTCACAAAAATTTAATATTTATAACTGTCACCTATTAAGGTTGATAAATAAGCTATCATAAATGGTATTGGACACAAAAGAAAATTCAGTTCAATCAGGATGTACTTGTTTCCCTCCCCCCGCCTTGATCTCTAAGCAGTAATTGGAGAGCAACCACAAATCTGTTCTAAACAGTGCAACACCTCATCAGCATGGCTTCTTGAGAAATAAAAAGCATGTTGCATTATACACAGACAGACTACCAACTGACACTGAACTCAAGAGGGGCTAACCAACTTCAGATAGGCAAAACCACACACAGGCAGGATTTTATCTGCTTGTCACGCTAGGGATCACTGTCTCCTAGATCTAAAACAAAGATACTTACTGCAATATAAAGGAAGCTTTACATTCTTAATTAGTTCTTACAAAGACTTCAAGGCAAAATAGTAGGACACATCTTGAAAAACGGCTCTTAATCAGTGAAACTGTAAATTATATGCACAAGCTCTTGTTGGTCAACAAATACCAGTTCACATCAGGCAGCTGTGATGAAGTTACTCTATATTCTTTCATTAACCACTCTTGTAGATGTTCAACTCTAATACTAGAGTTTTATTATTCCAGCCTTAATTTAACCTATTTACTTTGTTGCCAGCATGGAAAGAGAGGCTAAACTAAGCAATTTCATGCCTTTGCCTTAGGTACTGATTGAAAAGTAACATATTTGTTTTTAATGATGAATGAAAAACATAGAATAAGAAAACCCTCTTGATACAAATAGATTGGAATTCAACACATGCAGAGTCATTCTACTTGCAATACACATTTACTGGCCCAGTTACTCAGTCCCTCAATAACAGCTCATGGTGTAACACAATCAAACACCTTCAGGTTCGGTTTTCATTATGTGATCAAGGAAATTAAAACATTTATTAGCAGAGATTTGTAAAAATTCTGTAAGAACTTGTGAAGATGTAGTCTGACAGTAGCACACGGCCTCTGGAAACATTCAGTATGTGTCTAACAGGAAACAGGTTTTGTTAACAAGATCGTTGGGTGCATATTAAAGATGTTTTAAATCACTGTAAGAAGATGATAGAAAGTTAATATCAGATCCATAAGGCACCTTTAAGATGAAAATACACTATTAATTCTTTGTGGAAAAGTTGCTTTCAGTCTCTATTGTAATTCACTTCACACTGTTTTTCAAGCTGATCCCATCTTACAAACTCCTGCCAGGTGTTGGAGGTGAGAAGCATTGTTTTAACTACTGATAGATGTGCCATCTTTAATTAGTGGCAGAATCATTTCTCTTCATAGAGCTTATTTAAGTCAAGGAAGGGATTTATCAGGCAATCAGTTTGCCCTGACAAATACTACAACTTTACTGATGTTAGCATGACCTCTGCAGATACACTTTGCTAGGAGGGCTATGAATTTTATAGGACTGTTTACCTGGGCAGGTTTCTTGTCTTCTCCTCTCCTGATAGCCACAATCCAGGGAATATAATAAAACTTTTCCTTTCCTTGCACAAATGCTTTCCCAGAACTAAACAAGTTTTGGTGTTTCTCAGAACTAAAAACAGAAACCAAGCTAACTAAAAGAAGGTACTTGGTTGACTAAAGGCTTATGGGGATTATGGCAGCTCTGAGTGCAGATATACACAGAATGGGTAAGGAAGGGACCAAGGTGGGACATTTCATCAAACCTCCCTGCCCAAGCAGGGTCAGCCTAGAGCACTTTGCACAGGATTGTATCCAGACATTTCTGTAGTATCTCCAGTGAGGGAAACTCCTCAACCTCTCTGGGCAATCTGTTACAGTGCTCAGTCACCTGCACAATAAAGTTGTTTTTCCTTATATTCAGGTGGAACAAGGAAGGGCACACTGCTGTCTCATTATCTATCAGCACTGCCTCATCCTTCTCCACAGAGCTGCTTCCCAGCAAGTCAGCCCTGATGGAAAGCAGCATGTATATGGTGAGAAACGAGATCAAAGCAGCACATCTCAACCTACCTTTTCAGGAAATAATGCTGAAAGGCATTTTATAACCTCAGCATTTATATTTCTTGACTGTTGTATGGAATAAAAAGAGCTTGTGGAAAAGGGTAGGTTCTGTAGCATCCACCATTGTTCCCAAACTACACAACCAACCTATAACCCAATTTTACAGAAATCCTTGACAATGTGAGCTTACTACAATTTTTAGCAGACATGTATACAATTAAAAGCCCTCCATCAGAGAAAACAAACAAACAAAACAAAGAGAAGGAAATCACAGTCCACTTCAATGGCATAGAGAACAATGTGATGCCATTGTGTCCTGTTTCCCCAAACAGATGATGGCTAAATACAACCTACACAGAAAGGATACGGACCAGGCTGCAGTACTCTGCGATTGCTTTTCTGAGAGCATTAACATGGATAGTGCTTTTTCTCCATATACCTTGCTATCAATGGGCCAAACAAAAGAAAATAAGATAAAGTTTCTACTTCAAAAAGCCTATATTTTCAGACATTAAATCAAAGTAAACTGGCAAGGAAAACTTGGTTACATATATCATTCTCTGAAAGTTTGTTTCTTCAAGTCAGAGTGATGCTATTATACAATCAAGCTTGTAAATTTTTCCACATTAAAACTCCCTTGTTTTTGCAAAGGCTTATACTTTCATTCTGTTTATTATTCCTACATTTCCATCTTTTGGTTGGCTGTTTCAGTGAAAGACATAATTCAGCATATTCTGTTTTGGAAACAAGCATTTTTCAAATCTCAACCAGGAATTCAATATTCTTCTGCTGATTTAACAGATTCTCCACTAAGCTTTCAGAAGCTAAGTTGCCTCCCAAGGGCTTATGAAGATCTTTTGCAATGTTAACATAATAAGTCAAGTTGTTTTCTGGACATTATACTTGTAAATACCTCAACATTAAAAAAACGAACACAACAGCCAATGTCTTTTCTTTTGAGAAGACATAAAAGCACTATTACCCTTTTACTGCCATGAACATGTTTTTCATAGAAGACATAGAAAACTCTCCTCTTGAAGGCTTCTCCTGAAAAGCACAAGTCAAGCATGACTTCTAATAATATTTGCATGATGAAAAAAAAGCAAAATGTTTTTGGATTTGCCAACTAGCAGAAAGGACAAGCACAACTTATGAATATCTGACTAGAAGCAAGGGTCANGGGAATATAATAAAACTTTTCCTTTCCTTGCACAAATGCTTTCCCAGAACTAAACAAGTTTTGGTGTTTCTCAGAACTAAAAACAGAAACCAAGCTAACTAAAAGAAGGTACTTGGTTGACTAAAGGCTTATGGGGATTATGGCAGCTCTGAGTGCAGATATACACAGAATGGGTAAGGAAGGGACCAAGGTGGGACATTTCATCAAACCTCCCTGCCCAAGCAGGGTCAGCCTAGAGCACTTTGCACAGGATTGTATCCAGACATTTCTGTAGTATCTCCAGTGAGGGAAACTCCTCAACCTCTCTGGGCAATCTGTTACAGTGCTCAGTCACCTGCACAATAAAGTTGTTTTTCCTTATATTCAGGTGGAACAAGGAAGGGCACACTGCTGTCTCATTATCTATCAGCACTGCCTCATCCTTCTCCACAGAGCTGCTTCCCAGCAAGTCAGCCCTGATGGAAAGCAGCATGTATATGGTGAGAAACGAGATCAAAGCAGCACATCTCAACCTACCTTTTCAGGAAATAATGCTGAAAGGCATTTTATAACCTCAGCATTTATATTTCTTGACTGTTGTATGGAATAAAAAGAGCTTGTGGAAAAGGGTAGGTTCTGTAGCATCCACCATTGTTCCCAAACTACACAACCAACCTATAACCCAATTTTACAGAAATCCTTGACAATGTGAGCTTACTACAATTTTTAGCAGACATGTATACAATTAAAAGCCCTCCATCAGAGAAAACAAACAAACAAAACAAAGAGAAGGAAATCACAGTCCACTTCAATGGCATAGAGAACAATGTGATGCCATTGTGTCCTGTTTCCCCAAACAGATGATGGCTAAATACAACCTACACAGAAAGGATACGGACCAGGCTGCAGTACTCTGCGATTGCTTTTCTGAGAGCATTAACATGGATAGTGCTTTTTCTCCATATACCTTGCTATCAATGGGCCAAACAAAAGAAAATAAGATAAAGTTTCTACTTCAAAAAGCCTATATTTTCAGACATTAAATCAAAGTAAACTGGCAAGGAAAACTTGGTTACATATATCATTCTCTGAAAGTTTGTTTCTTCAAGTCAGAGTGATGCTATTATACAATCAAGCTTGTAAATTTTTCCACATTAAAACTCCCTTGTTTTTGCAAAGGCTTATACTTTCATTCTGTTTATTATTCCTACATTTCCATCTTTTGGTTGGCTGTTTCAGTGAAAGACATAATTCAGCATATTCTGTTTTGGAAACAAGCATTTTTCAAATCTCAACCAGGAATTCAATATTCTTCTGCTGATTTAACAGATTCTCCACTAAGCTTTCAGAAGCTAAGTTGCCTCCCAAGGGCTTATGAAGATCTTTTGCAATGTTAACATAATAAGTCAAGTTGTTTTCTGGACATTATACTTGTAAATACCTCAACATTAAAAAAACGAACACAACAGCCAATGTCTTTTCTTTTGAGAAGACATAAAAGCACTATTACCCTTTTACTGCCATGAACATGTTTTTCATAGAAGACATAGAAAACTCTCCTCTTGAAGGCTTCTCCTGAAAAGCACAAGTCAAGCATGACTTCTAATAATATTTGCATGATGAAAAAAAAGCAAAATGTTTTTGGATTTGCCAACTAGCAGAAAGGACAAGCACAACTTATGAATATCTGACTAGAAGCAAGGGTCAGATTATAAAGAAAGTAGCACCTATTAGGGGATACAGTGAGTAACACAAAACCAGAGAATGTATAGAGAGATTTTGAATGAAAAAATACTGGAACATTAAACAAAATTCCACTTCAACAGTGATTAAATGCCAAAACTTTTACCTTTTAAGGAAAAGTTGCACTAAGACAGATGGGGAGAGCAAAATGTTGTTAAAAATGCTGTAATGAATGTTTAAGGACCTAGTATGTGCTGATTTCAAGATGCTTGTAACATCATCTGTCATAAAGCAAACTCATGACACGAACTCACATCCCAAGGCAGAAAGAGGGATCAACAGTGATTCACCTACACAACCCACCCAAAGGCATCACCCACCCACACAATAAGGGAGAGCTGACCTCCTACAGCAACCTATTCTGCCAGCCTAAAAAAGTGATTTACAACAGCTCATGAACAAGATGGAGGTATAAAGCAAAGTTTTGCTAGTTTCTTCTGAGAGACTCCTCTATAAAAGATAATAACGAAAATTTTATTATACCTAACCTACAGACTTCTTAGCTTTCAGAATACCTTTCCTATCTCATTGTTAAAGTTCCAGCAACAAGATGACTCCATATGTTTCAGTCTGCTTCCTCCAAGTTTGTTCATGTGAACAACCTTGCATCACTGCCAATATTTGCAGAAAGAATTTTACATCCTCCCTTTCAGATGCTGTCCGCAGATTTTCAGTATAGATCTTCTGAAAAGTATTATGTATGATTATACAATGCAACACGAGACTGCACAGAGATACATTAAAATGTATGGGCCAGAATACTGTATTCCCCCAGTTTTACATTAGAAAGAACCAGCTCACATCAGCAAATGCCAAGAGAACCTCCAAGCA
This sequence comes from Notiomystis cincta, assembly GCA_013398075.1. Lineage (NCBI taxonomy): Eukaryota > Metazoa > Chordata > Aves > Passeriformes > Notiomystidae > Notiomystis > Notiomystis cincta. The sequence continues at coordinate 129,437 of VZRX01000512.1, read as the reverse complement.
CAATGAGAAACCTAAAGAAAGTAATTAGATTAATTCCTTAACTCAGTGCTATTATATTACCTTTTAATAGCTCAGACTTTAGTATTCAGCAAACCAGTTCGAAGACAGAATCAACTCACTGAGTTTTTTCGCAGGGCTGATGGAGAATCCAGGTTTAAAGCAAATTTGGGAATGGGAAGAGTTTTGGGCTGCATGTCTCAAGCCTGAGGTCACCAGAAGGACGGGGCACCTTCCACTAGAGGCCCGCGCTGCACCCCAGGAGTGCCCAGCCCAGTACCTGCTCTCAGCCTGTGCTCCCCACAAAAGGGCTGTGCTGCAGCACGGGAGAGGCCGTGCTTCATCTACCCAGGAGACCCTAAGGGGACAGCTGAGTCAAGTTATTTATTCTTCTGCCATACTCACATGCTCCCCGAGTTCACCACTTGAGAGCAAAACTACAAATAACACGGGAGAGAAGACCGGTTTAAAGCCACCGCGCTTGAAAGCGCGGACGAGGAAATCAGAAGACGGCTGCGAGCTCGTGGTCTTTGGCCATATGGCAGCAGCATAAGCAACGATTTATTTTAGGAGAAGCAGTGAAGGGCTTGGCTCGTGACCATTCTGAGTTAACCCCATGACTATGGCTTTTAACAACACTGTATGCAGGGGATTTGCCTGGATTATGTGGGTACTCAGTATGGAGCCACTGTAGAGGTGATGGTAAAAATGCTCAGTGCTTTAAAGGAGAAAGGAAAACAGCTAAATCTGATTTTAAAAATTGGCAACAGTAAAGCCAAAGAGAATCAGAAACGGAAAAAGCAGAAAAGAAAAATTATGGCTGATATTCTTGGCATTAGAATGACTCAGAGAAACAAAATTTATGCTAATATTAAGTATCCGTCATTGCATTTGCTATCAAACTAAATAGTTCCAGTGGAGTCTAAAGGCATGCCAAAAAACAGCTGGGTGCATGTACTGTGTATTCACTGAGTTTATATATACTGGTGAGATTGAAGCCTTTGGCATATTCCAGAGCCCAGAGGAGTATTTTTATATTTGCACTTTCTGATTTTGTTTGCAATTACCAGCTGCATTTAGAGAACTCCGAGGCAGCCTGCTCTCCCCATGAACTTCATCAGAAAAAGATGCAGCTCTCACCAAGAAGAGATCATGTTGCTTGATGTGAATGGAAAGATGCAATCTGTTAGGATCCTAGAACAGTTTGGGTTGGAAGGGACCTTAAAGATCATCTAGTTCCAACACTGCTGCCATAGGCAGGGACACCTAACACTAGACCACGTTGCTCAGAGCCCCATTCAGCCTGGCCTGGAATGATTCCAGGGATGGGCCATCCACCACTTCTCTAGGGAACCTGAGGCTATGTTCCACCACCCTAGCAAAAAAAAATTCTTCCTTCTATCTAGTCTGAATTTACCTTCTTTTAGTTTGAAACCATTGCCTCTTGTCCTACTGCAAGAGGTCCTACCAAAATGTTTGTCCCCATCTTTCACACAAGCTCCCTTTAAGTACAGAAGGACCACAATGGAGGCACTTTGCCAGAGGATCCTACTACTAATGTTCAAAACAGCACATGTTTCACAGTTTATTATTTTATTAACAGAATATCTGTGTTGGTGACCATGAAAGAACTTGAAAGATCTGGCTGCATATGCACTTCAAATATCACAGTAGTAGCATTGTCCAACCTTGCTGTAGCCAATAAAATAGTATTTGTAAGCCTAACTTCTTCATACTGCCCTGCTCTCTGCATCATTTAAACTTCTCTAGAGCAGTAACAATATGTGTACAGCAGTGAGCACAACAGTCTTAGCTCATGTCAAAGGGGTTCTGCAGTATGGGGACACAAAGATGTTACAAAATGACACTGTAATAAAATCAGCTAAAATGGCTGCTCCTCTGTGCACAGCCATGACTATTATAATTATTTGATTAGTCATCTTTTGCCTCAAACAGCAGGCTTCATCAAGTGACCAGAAAGACTTTGAAATAAGATACACATGCTAAGGAGACCAGCATGAATAAACATCAAGGAGTTAGTAAAAGCAGTATTAAAACCAATTGATTTAAACTGAGCCAATGTTTATCAAACTACAGGAGTCAGCTTTTCTACAGCAAAAATACTGTTTATAAGATCCTGAAAATTCAAGCTTTAAAGAGAAAGAGATTAAACCAGTAGAATTGTACTGATCCTACAGAAAAAAGGATGGGTTAACAGTTCATCCTGCCTCAAATCTGGCCAACCTTGGCTCCTAAAACAAGCATACACCAAACATTCAGTAATAGCTGCAAATACATAAAACGAGTAAATTCAATTGGAAATGTTGATAGCTGAAACTTAGAAATTATTAATCCATAATAATGGAAATAAAGTGGAAAGAAAATTACTTCTTGATAATCCAATTATTTAATTATCTTGTGTGCATGTAGGTTTAATCATCTGGGTGCACATACTCAACTTCTACATTCTTTGCCTTTGTAGTTGGCACAATTGTACAGCAACCTGTGTCTTCCCCCATGTGACTGAAACAAGGCTAAGTTCAGCCTCACATGTGCCCTTTACAGTGTCTCAACTCAGAATTCAGTAACCTACTATGGACTCAGAAGAAAGTTATTATGCATGGAAATAACATGGAAAGAAAGGTAATCAGGACAGAAGACTCCAATCAGTCTCTATCATTACAATTAGCCAACAATGGGTCCAAATCTTTAAAACATACATGAATAGAGGGCTACTTTATCAAATGTAGCATCCCTATCATATACTGTTCCAGTGTCAGAGATTCTGAAGAAGCCACAAGTGAAATGGTGAGATTGATGGACCTGCAGGTGTCTGAAAGACACTTTTAAGTTATTTTGGGCTGAGTCAGAATATTTCACCAGAGCATGCTTCCACTATTAGTGAAGACTTCTGTAACCAATCCTAATAGTTCATGGAGTGACTGATAAACTGAAGCCTTTTACAAGACTTGATTGCTTTCTATTATTGGAAGTTTCAGTCCTGAGGTACAAAGCTTAAGTAAATTGAAAATGCAAGAAGATTTGGATGAAAGTCAGTCAACAGGAAGAAAAACTAAAAAACTCTAAAGGCTGTCAGTCATTCCCTGGCAGCAAGATCACCAAAAAAGTAATCCTCAGAGAAGGAAAGAAAAACTGACTGTGGCCCTTATGAGGCATTAAGTATAGTAAGAATGAAAACTGGAATTTGCCTTAGTTTTTTTTTTTACTGAAGGAAACCCCTTTATTGGACTGCTTTGGTACTTCAGGACTACAGGGTGACTGAATGGAGAAAATGGCATCTCAAAGACATAAGTGGCCAAGGCAGATGCAGGAAACCTATCTAAACAATAGCTAAATTTGAAAGACAGTAACCAAACAGCTGTTCCAGAAGTGCTGAGCAAAGGACATGGAACAGCTTGGCACAAAACAGCCTACTTGGCAAGGTAAGAATGTCCCCCTGGGTCTTGTCTGCTTACCCATTAGCACATCCTTTGTAAGTGTGACAGAGTTTTACACATGGGCATCATTCAACTCCAGACAGAGGTTCCAAATGCTCTGATGATCTCCTGATGTGATTCTGCACAATCAGATCTGAGAGTATGCAATATATGTCTGGTCTGTCCAAGAAAGGAGGTGCTAGAATTATCCTCACCTGGCCAGGTTCAGTAGGACAGGCTACCTGACACGTTGTATTGGCTTGTCAAAGACCATCAGAAGGAATCTCATCAGAGGACGAGTCAGCTTCTCTGACAATAGGCTGGAACTGCCCATAATCAAACAAACATAAATCACCTATGAAGCATCAGGAACTGATACAATTACAAGTGTCAATACAACGAGGTTGTTTTAGGATGCATCTTGCACAGACAATGACTCTGGAAACATCTGCTCTGCACCCTTCCTATGGCACTGAAAAAGGCTTCTGTGGAATGTAAAAGAAGCTCTGCGTCTTTATTATTCTCTGTGTAAAACTAAAATGTACCAAATGGTGAAAAGAGCTGTTACTGACACCAAAGTTACCACTTCCAATATTCACAAATTCCTTAGATTGGAATAGATGTCTTGAAATCAGTCAGTCCAACCTGCCTGCCCAAGCATGATCAGCTAGAGCAAGTTGCCCAGAACTGTGTCTAGCTGGGGTTTTGACTGTCTTCACAGATGGAGACTCTACAACCTCCACGAGCAGTCTGTTCCAATGCTTGAGCACCCTCATAGTTTGAGTTTTCAGAAACTCTTTCCCTCTTTGGTAAATCCTAACATTTTGAAAGACTTACAATTTACTAGGTGCAGAAAGCACTACACACATTAATTAATACACACTACAATTACATACATTCAGTTCTACCTTGTACTTTAAGCTGTCTTCCATAGTAGAGGATAAAATTTCAAGTCTGTTGGTTTGAGAGACTAATAAAATGAGCACTTTGTAACTTTTGCTCATCAGCAAACTGTGCATATTAGATATGAAGCATTAGCCTAAATAGCTTGGAGCTGCTGAGGCATTTTGCCCACAAAAGGTGAAGGTGTAAGCTGCCAAACCCCAGAATAATACACATCCGCTTCTTATGTACCCTGGCAGCCAAACGGTGAGTCAAACTTAGCAGGGCACTTTGCTCATTATACATCACATTCTTGACTGAATTTTAGTAACAACTCAACGTGGCTTCAGGGTTATTTTAACCTGTGGCCAATCCCCACATGCATGTCCAAACTGCCTAGCCACAGAAATAACAAGCATAGCAATGCCAGGTTCAAAGTGTTTCCTCTTTACATCTAAATCTAAGATAAATGTTATTCATGCCACATTGTGCAAATATAACTGCAAGGATCCAACTCTAAAAACAGAAGTAGTAGGAAAATAAGTACTAGTAATGAGTGCTATTACTGCTACCTCAGCCCAAATAAAAAAGACTGAAATGCTTTGCAGAGTTAGTTGATGACACTTTCCTCTGCAGCCTCACAAAAGATACCAGAAGGACTTGTCAAGAATAAGCTTCATCATAATGTTGCTGTGATTACGTTTTTAAAGCAAATAAAAACAACAAATGGAAGAAATTTCTAAACCCTAAACAGTAACATGTGGCAAGAGAATTTAAAATTGCATTCTGAAATGAAGTCTGGAAGCAGGTACCAGCCAACATTCTCAACAAATCAGACACTATAGGAAGTCACATGCAGTATGTTTTACTCACAAACATTTAAACCTGTCTTACAGTTCTAATTCAGACATTATGAGAACCAAAACTGCCTCTACCCTCCAAGACTCCTGCAGACACTTCTGTTTAATAATCACCATTGGCTCAGATGTTTATTTTTGTCAGGGCACAAGAACTGAGCCTGAATTTATCATATCATTAAACACTATCATAAAATTAAACAGGTTAGAAGAACAAATAATACTTAGGCTAGGACAGCAAAAATAAAAAAGAAGTAGCTGCCAGGAGAACAAATTCGCTAGCAAACTACCTAACAGCACTCTGAACTTTTACTTATAGATGTAAACTGACTACTTGGCAAGCTTTCAGAAAAAGAACCTACCTCCCTGAAGCTACAGCAACAAACAAGTTTAAGTACAACCAGTTCTTGAGAAAAACCTTTTAATAATCTGCACTGTTCTCACTGCTAGGTGAGAACTATACTAACAGTCCTTGGGTGGTAAAGTAAAATAAATGATGCCAATTACACCTGAAATACTCAAGATTTCCATCATAATTTTTTCAAGCTCTGACTCAAGAGATTAGTGGAATTTACCTTGCAGCAAGAATTAGTTCCTAAAAAATCCTATACAATACCTTTGCTTTCTGATATCTTCCCTTAGAGATCCATCTAAAAGACATTAAAAAAAAGCAAAAACTTTGTGACTCGTTGGAGGTTAAACCATGACACCAAACACAGAGAAGTGTGTCATTTATATAAATAATCCTTATTTCTTATTTTCTACCATCTGGACATAAAGCTTTTACGTCACCCATTGCTACCAAAAAGCTGCAGCCTTGCCAGGGCCATGTAATTTATCACAACCAGATGGTGTGCTGTCAATAAAGGAGGGGCTGCTATCATTCCAGGGCAGAATAATTACCTTTCCTTTGAACCAAGGACAATGTTTTCAATAAAAACCCAAAGCTGTTTAATGCAACTTCCAGTCTGTCAAGACTCCCACTGTGCAGCTCCAGGATTCATTAGACTCACAGAAGTGAAGGAGACCATTTGTTAAAAACACAGCACAAGTATCTCAGAGGATATTGATGACACACAATCTAAAAAACCCCAAAACAGTAGAGACATTTTGAATCTTCTTTAAAAGCTTTTTGCATAGGCTGTTTTCATCACCAATTTTACAGCAAAAGTAGCTGTATTGCATTAAAATGCACCTATGTCCCAGGCCTTTTAGGTAAACTATAGAAGATATTCACTGCTCTGCTATGAACCTCTTATGCTTTGCATTTCTGCATCTCAAAAGTTGGAGTAGCAACATTTGCGCTGGGAATAAAGGTTGTAAAGCAGAGAATTAAAATTAACTAGCAAGCAAAGCTAAAGAACAGAAAGCTGTCTCTCAGAAACAGAAACACTACTAGGTTGATACTCCTCTGACATCTGGAAACATATGGCAATCATACTGGAGTAATTCAGAGGACCTTGCAGTATAATTAAACAAGTTACAATACAACCAAATGGTACCTTCACTTTGAGTAATGCAAGAAACTGGATGAATTTCACTACATACTAAATTTCCCCTGAAGTTTCAAACCCTGCCAAATAAAAAGCAGTAATTATTTGAACACTCAAAACATTTTCTGAGCCTACTTCCACGCCAAAAACTGACTTTCAACTTGTCCTTCTTTCAACAGTACATATTTAATGAAGTGGTTAAGAAACACATCCTTTTTTCATAACACCAGAACATTTTGTTCACCTCAAAAAAGTAGAATAACTGTCTAGCTTGGGAAATTAAACATGAGCTGGAAGCCCAAGTGTGACCATTTCCAGGAATTACATCTAACAGAATAGAACAGAAATATTCCCGTAGTTTCAGTTCTGCAGTGGTAACAAATGTATTAAAGATGTCTTAGCTCAGTTTACTTTTGACTGACCCTCTCTCTAGCTAAGATCAAATCAGTATATTCTTTTCTTCAAGTAGCAGTTGCTTAAAGGATGCTATTATAGATTCTATTATATTTTACATGTGATTTACAGCCTTTGAAGAAAAAAACACTCAGGCAAAACATGATAGGAAACCAAAAAACCCAAACCACTGCAACAATTGAACAGTATTTAAGACTTTGCACAAATCTCAGATGACAAATTTCTGCTTGTCACCTCCAGAAGCTGCAGTAAACAGCTGATGACTTACCATCCACAAGACCACAACTCATTTAAAAAAGGGTAGAAGATAAAACACAATCCTTTGGTTCACCCAAGAAGCACAGTTATGTGCATTAACAAAAAGCCTCACAGAGAAAGAATAAGTTGTCCTCCCTGTCTGAATGAGCAAGGGTGGCTCTTACCTTAGAATACCAGGGTCCAGTCCCACCAGAACTGGAAAAAAATAATTGGAAAATCTCTTTGTTGTTCACTTAATAAGCACATGCAGTGGGGACATAACACAATGGAGACAGTAACTGAAATTTCCACAGACACACAGAGATACACATCTATTTTTACTAACATTTACAACTGTTCTAAGATTCTAAGCATTTCTTGCACCTATGCAGTAGCCTTCAGAGGAGATTTTGCAGGCTTTTCCAAAGCCCAGACACAGATGTGCAGCAACTCACACTCAGTGTGCAAAGACGCACACAAGAAAAAGCTCAATGACCTTCCGAAGTCAGAGGCTTTTGTTTGTTTTCCAACACACAACAATTAATCTCACCTTGCTAACAGAACATTTTTACTGTTCTTGTTTTGTACAACACTGTTATCTGCAGCTCTGCTATATTACACAGAGAGTATTCTACAAAATAATTTTTTTGAGATTCCTTGCCAGCTATAAAGCATTAGTGTTGCCACTACTATTAAAGCCATGTTAATGAAAATGTAGAGCAAATAGAAACCAGTCAAGCCCCAGTCAAGCTAAAGGCAACTGAAGGCATTTTTCTTTACATGAAGAAAATACATTCAGAACCAGCAATATCAACTGATGCACAGAACTTGGAAGAATGAGCCAAAGAACATAGGGTACACCACAGCACAGACAATCAGCTGCTAATTATGTCAGCACTTACACCAAGGCAGAACCAGACTGCAGCATGTTCAGAATCTTCCTCTTGATCAGTCTCCTGCTCCAGTAAGTGACTGAAGAAGTGATATCACCTTCTAATTAATATCATAATAAAATCATGTAATATAACTCTAAGGACAAACATGTCTGAACAGTTCTCATGTAGGTTTTATTATGACTCTTCCTTCTACTTTGCAATTTAGATGTCCTAATTAATCTGAATTTTCTAGAGCTAGGAACTGAATTAACCTATTTTATTAACTGAAACACTTTAGTGCCTCTTGACACACACAATGAACTGATGCACTGGCACCTGCACTGAGATGTAATTAAATGAAACAGGGGGACACCCCCAGAAAATCCCACAACTAACAAAAAACACAAGGCACCAATGATCAATCTTGCTGAGCTTTGTGTGAGCTGGAATGAAGTGAATTTCAGTACAGTTCTGAGGAATACAGATTTTTAAAGGCTTCTCTGGTATGCAACATCATGACTTGCATACTTGGGAGCATTTTTTAAAATACCAGATATTTTCACCATTCTGATAAAAATACAGCCAACAGAATACACCAACTATTTCAGTGGATGACCTTTCAAATCCCTCTGTTTAAAATATTGCTCCACAACAGGAACAACACACAACTCTTTTGTACATCCAAAAGACAGGATTATTTGTAATTTAATATGGAAACATTTCAGCTGTCTTAATACCAGGATAATTCCTAGGCAAGTCTGGCATTTGAGACATGCTACATATTTGCCACTGAAGTGTGTGAAGTTTTGTGCTGTTACGTGAGTTCATCAGTTGATGCCTTGGCCATAACAGTACCTCCTCCCACACATTCAGGTTGCTGAAGAGATCCACTCTCTGAACCTGGAGCTTTTTCATCAGACCATTTATTTGTTCTATAAGGCACATCCAACCCTCAGGAATTCACAGCTAAAGGGATACCAACAGCCTAATCTGGCTGTAATTAGACAAAATGCATGTGTTTACATTTGTCAGCCTTTAAAAGAGATCTTAAGAACCACTGAGCTTGTAGCAGCCACCTTCACAAGGTTTAACATTGAGCTGCAGTGCTTTTTACCCTAATTTTAAAAACTGTCCTTTCCCTCTGTATAGATAAGAAAATGACACACAACAGGGATGCTGAGCCATTACATCTCAGAATCCCTGTGTGATAATCAGAGGAAATGATCTGCTGACCTCAAGTAGTCTTTGAAGTCTGCACAAACGTTACCTAAAGAAGAGGGAAGGACTATTCAGCAGGACACACATCCCCCTAGCCCTGCCTCTCCAAAAGCTCTGCTGGACTAGTGGTTCTCTCAAAACCTGAAAACACCTGGGCTGCCAGAAAGCTTGTGGTTATTATATTGTTCAATGTTCAAGGACTGCTGTGAAACAGACTTTGTATATCAGTGTTTCATTGAAGCCTAACATGCAAAAACTGTCATGCAGCAAGCATTAATTTTCTTTTCTTTAAGTCTGAATTACTGATAAGTTAGCATCAGGGAAAAATAAACCATAAAAAATCCAATCTCCTCCAAAATCAAGCCCCAAATACAACCACAATTCCAATTCACATTTATACAGGCTTTTATCTTATGCAAGACAGCATGCAAAGTAAAATGAAATTGTTCCCATTGTTTAGTTTCAGCAATCCCTTGATTGTAAAGATACAGAAATTATAAAATAGTAGATCCACATTGCATAAATAATCTACTGGAGTTATCCATGTAAAAGAGAACCGCGTCCTCAAACATAATGCCAACTTGCAATTAATTTCAATAACAGTTTCAAGAGATGGGAAGTCATAATACTATGTCTTGCCACTTCTCTTCAGTCAAAATGCATTTTGAATTTCAAAATGCATTTTGAATTACAGAAAACTGCTTTTTTAACACTTAGAAAAGTCTAAAGAGACTGCTGGTTGCTGGTACCATTGGATTCCTTAGTGACTACTAGAATCACATGTATCTGGGAATTTGCTTTTAAATTTTTTTCCCCCAGTACTCAATGGTATACCAGACTGCAGAAATAGCAACTGTGTCTGTTCACACAACACAGAACAAAAGATCCCATGCTCTCCTTTTGTGTTTAGTGTGACTCTTCATAGGAAATCCACCTAGAGAGAAGTAGGATTTGATGTCTTTGATGAAGAATGGATCTTGTCCAAGGCAACAACAACAACAACCAAAACCAAATGAAAACACTGCCTCTTGTCAGAAGGCTGTCAGAAACACACAACCTCTTTTCACTTAAAGGAGAATTCAAGATAATGCCTGGTTGACTAAGTTGATAAAATTATCCATGAACTCTCTTTTACCACTAAAAAAAAAAAAGAACAAGAAAGCAATAGCATGTGCCTGTGTATCTAAAAATGAGTAAGACTGGCTGAACACAAAATTATTTCATATGCTAAGAATTGCATAGGAACAACAGTTACATTTCATGGTCACAGTGCACTCATCTCCTCTGATATGTTTCAAGCCCTGTTGCAGTGAGAGACCAGGCTCATGAGACCCAGAAGGGTTCCCTAACTCCAACCCTACATCCATCACCATATTTTTCCACACAGAACTTTTCCAGAGGCTGAATTTCTACTGAAAGCAGTTTAAGTTCTCTCTAGAGTTATCACAGCTAAGTAGATCAGCCATACAGACAAAGAAAATCTACTGTGATAGAAAGTGAGAACAAAAGCACATTACCAGCCAACTTCACTCTGACACTAGCTGAAGGAGCTGTTGAAGAATAGCACTATTGCCTGCAAGAATTCTACCCATCCCCTTCCAGGCAATCCATAAAGCAATTTCTGAAATGTAATTCACAATATTATACCTTGCTCACTGTATTTGACTGCACTGCTGTCACATGACTAAAATTCCCTGCATCCGAACAATTATGATTTATAGTCATTGAACTTACAAAGCATTGGTTCAGATCAACAGGTAAGTTTAAAGAATGTGATTTGGGCTATCCCTCCACAACAATGAAATTAAGTTTGTGTTGCCGGGGTACATGTATTATCTAAGGGTACATATTAATTGCTGGGAGGATTTGTGGGATTGTATTAACACTACTTACACATTAGCTCATACAGATTTTGTATTATCACAAATGCAGTCATGATTATAGTATTCATAATCATTAAAAAGACAGCTGTACATATCCTGTTTGACAGCTATTCTTGTGTCTTGCTGAGAAGAAAGAAAAGAAATGTGTGCTTGTCAGACCACTCTTCTGAACTAGTTATGGCACCTTCACTATAAAGTCAGAACCATGAAAAAAATTACCTTTATATAGTTTCAGTGAAACTTACCTTGCCAAGTTAATTGAATTGTTGATGAAAGCAAGCATTTAAAACCTTCTTTTTTCTTTTTATTATGATACCATGGACACTGACATTTAAAAAGCACATCTTTGCTTTTAAAAATCTCCAGAGAAAGCATCAGTGAAGAAGAGACAGAACAAAAAAAAGACTCAAACCTTTGTAGAGTACAAATAGGTTGGCAGGCCTTTATGGCAGATTGAAGCCACAGAGAGCAAAAACATCAGGAACACATACAAACACCACATTTCTTTAGAAGCTAAGGAATGTGCAAGCTTTGACAAAGCATATTATATTAAGGATGTTTATAATCTACTTCCATGGAGACAGTTCAGTAGCTTTACAACATAGCAACAAAGAGCGTGAACTATATTTTCCATCTGTTTTGTGCAGACTGTTTTTTTTACAATGGAAGTCAGTATCAAAGCTAACTTTTCCTTGAGATTTTAAACAGCAACACAAAGTACCTACACAGTACAAGAGAAGACAGAGTATATAAATGGCTATTAAAAATATATACAAAAATATGTGATGCAAACTTCTTGTTTCAAGCAGGAGGTGTTACACATAATGTAGCAGTCACCTAGTTTGAACTAATATTACTGTGTTTATTAATTGTAAAATATCATACAGATATAAAAATCTTACAGAACCAGACAGATTATCACCTCCAACTGAATATGTGTGAAAAAAACAGCAAAGCAGCCCCTTTCCACATTTTAAGAGAGCTATAAGCAAAAATGGAAAGATACAGTCAATATAAAACATGAAATCAGCTGTAGGTCAAGTATGAGGAGAACAAAAAGGACAGCACTGTAAGTACTTCTTCCAGAGGAAAGCAAAAATACCAGCATTGAAGTACTCCCTCCACCTCCAAAGTTCATTTACAGTGGTAGCATAAAATCTCTTCTGAAGCTATCTACCTTAAAACAGATAAAACAAATAACAAAAAATCATATATTATTAGCATGAGTTCTGCCATTCTGCTGCTGTTAAGCTGGAGTTCACCCTGTGTTATATGGCATAGCTGTTCTCTACATGCACAGACCACAGGAAATAGTGCAGAAAACCATATTTCTTTTCCCAGAACACAAAAAAGCTGCAGTGCACACCAGCTTTTCCAAGAAAAAGCCCAATGCTTAAGTTTAATAGGTGTGATCAACACAGAAAACACTTTAAAAGGAAAGGTACTTGAAACACTCCACAGTACATTACTACTACAGAGAAACAAATGTGTGTGGAATATACAGCCCTTGTGGCCACATGTTAGACTGCCCTCAAATCTAAGGGGAAGTCACTGAACATTTGCACCGTGTTAGGAAAAATCCTGCTACGGAAAATATTCCCAAAGTCCCTCTTATGAGCCTTCAATCCCACTGAATACATCAAACCCAAAACCTAAGGTACTTTATGAAGATCACCACGTGGGTCCAAGACCATGCCTGAGCAGCACCAGTGTCTCCCACCATTCCAATAAATGCCATTACAACAGAATGATCAAAACCCCCAGATCCTACACATCCACTTCCACAGTGAAATAATTTCCCTTGTCTACCAGGCACCTACAGAGCTTCCATGAAGATATTGTTATGCAAATCCTTCACCTCATGATGAATTGTTAAAAGAACTAATCCCTAGACAAGACAAACACTTGTAGTGGAATATTTTTTTATCTACATAACATTTACCAAAGGTGTCCCTTGGTACTAAAATATCCAAGTTAGTTAAGTACCAAAATCTATGGACTCAACGAGGATATTAGGGTGTCATACCCAGAATCAACAGGCTACAAGCTACTAATGCCTTCTTTCTAATGGAGAAAATCCCACAAAAAAACCAGCCCAAACCAAAAAACAAACAAAAAAAATGAAAACCCAAAAAATACCACCAACAAAAAACCAGCCCAAACCAAAAAAAACACCCCAAAAGTAAAGCAAACAGATAACAAAAAAACCAAACAAAGACCACAACAAAACAACAACAAAAACCAAAACAAAACCCCAAAGAAACCATAAAATAAAACCACATCCAAAAAACCCCCTCAAAAGCAACCAAAAACCCCCAAAGTGGCCATGTAGCCTTCTTCTACTCCAAACTGTGCTCACTTCACTCAAAATATAATGAAGAAAGAAGGTACAAGTATGAAGTATTATAAAAATGAAAAGTATTCAAATCCTATAAAAATGACTGCATAAAACACAGGTTACAGCCAAAGCTACAGGGTTAGAAAATATGAAGAGTCTGACAACCATACCCTATGTCACTGAATGATCTGTGTTAACAGGAAACACCTCCCAAAATCAAACTTGGGAAAGAAGAATTTGCTCTGTTGTGTTCAGGAATAAAAGCAAAACATTTTTTCCCTAAATTTCTCAAATACAAGAAGAGTGTTCAGAAAAATGCAGCAAAGTATAGTCTGTGCAGTTTTACAGACAAGTTATTATTTATTAACAGTACTAACATTTAGTTTGTCAGTATATTTATCCTCCCATTAGGCACATCTCTAAGGAGTTCGCAATGGAATCCACAGACTGGACAAGATAGCCAAGTACTCAGCTTTAGAGCAGTAATTCAGTAGCTCTTCTGACTGAGCTTGAATATACTAGCTTCCCTATGGAACTCTTGCTAGCTGGTCATAACAATTAGACTTTTTTCCCTGCTTTTTTTTTTTTTTTTTAATTTTACAACAAATCAGTAAAAAAGCACAAGGTTTTACAAAATCCATAGGTCTTAATCTATTCTTCTAAAATTCAAAGCCAGTTCAGCCAAATAGAAGGATTTGTATGTCACATAAATCACAGGCAATAAGGTAGACTAAGAAACAGTGCAAATTAACTGCAGATGACTAGCAACAATCTTCTCCCTCATTCCCTGCAGCTGCATTACCCACATACTGAAGTGCTGCTCTTACATTTAAAATCAGATAGGAATGCTCTAAGTGCAAGAAATAGTATTCAGGAACAGTCAGTTGATAACACCTTAAAAGCTTCTAACAGCATTGCTGCTAAAGCAGCTGGACTAAGGCTCAAGTTCTAGCACAGCAAGGCTTGTCATTCATTGGAAAAGACACACCAGCCAGCTATAAAGTGTCTACCTTTGGTTAGAAATAGCCAGCTTTGGTTAGAAATAATCAGCTTCATCTAGAAAGCAACAAATAGAGCTAGGGCATCCATTCTCTTACCTGGATAGGGAGGTATCCCTGAGGGGGTATCACCTGAGGGATGGGATGTGTTTGACTACTGCACTCTTTGGCAAACTCCTTTGGGAGGTGGCAGCCATAAACACTGAAGTACCATCTTCTGGCCAAACTGAACAGAAGCCAGCTCTATAAAAAAATGATGCCAAGAGTGCTATGAAACAGGCTCCATGAGCTTGAGATAATAATGAGATCCTACACAGATGTATGCTCTGACCAGTAACTGATACTGTAAGGTACTATGAGAAGTATCTATCTCTGTGCTAGTCTGAAAATCCAGAAAAGCAGCATGGCAAACAGACTGCCTTCCACTATGTCTCTTTGTGGAAGAGTCCTTCAAGGGCTAAAGAAAGTGAACAGAATAGTCCCCAATACCTGCTTTTCATCAGTGCTACTACATGGGACCTTATGGAATGGAACACATTAAGTTCCACAGTTCTTTCTGTCCTTCAACAGGACTTTGATATACTTCCCAATATAATATTGCTACAGATTTCACCTAACACAAGGTACAATGGGACAGACAGGATGCTGCAAGTGTGTGTGTGCTTTTTACTAATGTGTCCTAAAGTCAAGAACTTTCACTCTGAATGAGTTGATTTGGTTTCTTTGTTTTTTTCAATAGGAAGCTTTTGCATGAAGTCATTGAATCTTTCACAGAACACATCTTCATACATCCTTCTGTGAAGACTTTGATCCATTCACTAAGAGGTTCTTTACAATCTTTCAATTTCAAGTTTCTCCTTTGACAGCAAAGATGCTTCTAGCCAAGTTCAGCTTATGAGAAAAACGACAGCCTGCAAATTTCCCACCAAGTGAGAGTTGCCCACATCTGCCTGTATATCTGTTACAGTAGCCATACTTGTCCTTCTACAGTGCGCCCTCAGATTTACCCTAAAACTCTGCAATAATTTCAACAGCAAGGGTGTTGAGCTTTCCCATGTTAGTAACTTGTATTTGGCAAGAAGCTTCTGGTATCCTGCCACCTGGAACTGCAGTGAGGTGGAAGAGTAGGCTTTGTGCCTGAAGAGGCCCAAACCCTGGGGACCTTGTCTCTCTTTTGACATTTACAGACTTGTTTTTCCTGAACAGCTCTGTTTTCCAGGGATCCTGGCAAGATCAAAGCTGTGCATAAAAAACCCACAATTGCCTCGACACTGTCAGGTCCTGAACAAAAAGATACTTGTCAGGAATATAGCTATAATCCTAGAAAAGACAAGCTGAATTTCAGATTAGAGGTACTGAACATTTTGCTTCCAGCTCCTGGTATAGTTATTCTGTAAGAGTAACACATCTGTTTGCACAGGGTACTTAGTTCTAGAGATGCCAGTTGCAGGACAAATGAGTTCTCCACTGCAAATTTAGAGCCTGAGTTTGCCAACACACTTGTATGATACAATATGAAGCTGACCAGCTGGAAGGCATCCTTCAAAGTCTTAAAAAGCTTCAGAAGTATTTTACTGGCGCCTTTTTTCTTTTCTGCAATTTCAGTGTCCATGGACAGTTAAGAAATCTTGGTAGCTGCTAGCCAACATGAACTTGAGAAGCATGCATACTCTAACACATTTTCCCCCATGTAGGCAGTATTGTAACCACAACTTTTCCACTATGCAACAATTAGGCAATAACCTGAGCATTAACAGAAGCTTACTTGTGGCAGAAAGAAGCCCTACAGGTTGGTTTATCCTGTCCTTGACAAGTCAATTTGTCTTGAACTAAACCTCAATACTGAAACTAGACTGCAACAGAATCTGCTCAACCTTATTTAAAGTAATCTCAAATCTCTCCTCTGGCCATATGCTCTTAAAACACATTAATTGTCATGCAGGTTTTTCAGACAGCTTCTTTCTTCAAATATTAAATCTGTACTATCTAAGAAGGTTTATTAATTCTAAAACATTAGCAAACATCTGCACTCTAGCAGGACAGAAGTACACACTGTAGATTGTCAAAATTGTCTGCATTTGGGCATTTGTGGTAGGTCAACAGCATTGATGTGAAATGGCATGAGCTGACCTTGTGGAAAACATATTTTCCATCAGAACCCACTAAAGTAGGCATGGACAGTAGCTCAGCTGGCCTGCAAGTCCCACATGGCCCAACACAGCCCACAGAAAGGGCTTCATTACTGACCACTGCCTGTTTCCAAAGAACATAGAAACAATTATAATATATAATACATAGTCTTCATAGAAGTCTCCATACTGCAGACACTATTGCAGTACTAGTACTATTTCTTCTATGTAGAAGATTGGTGCAGTTGCCAGGACTGATGACAGGAGGTAGTGCTTGTGTGGGTCATTCTGTATTTTCTAAAAGCTCTGCTCTAGTAAATCATGTACCACACCAGGAACCATGAACTCTATTTCACACTAGCCCAAAGAAAGACAGAGTGCACATCACGTGTTCTGCTCCTGTTGAAATGCTTTACCTTAATGTTACTGATTTAGAAGCATTTCTAACAATATATACTATACATACTAGTAACCTGCTACCAGTATTTTCTCCTTTTCCTGTATGAGCAGCACACCAGCATTCTGTAGAAACCTGGCACCTCATATGCTACTGAGATTAAAAAGTGAGACACACATTTTAAATCAAATGTAGTATAAGAAATTAAGAAAAATTAACTTAGTTCAACAAAGCAACATTTCTAATTGTATTTCTGCTATGACAGGTCAGTGTTTAGTCTATGAAGACAGGATGACAGATCCTACCTTAACAGAAATAGCAAGAACCAGAATGTTACAAGAACAAAGCAGGTGTACACTTATACAGGTTTATAATCTCTATACAAACACTGCAGTGTTGAATAAAGCCCAAAAGAAGAGGCACTGAACAATTCTCACTTTCCAATGTACAACACAAAGGGTACAACTCTGTTAATGTCTGTAAACACTCTTCAAAGCATCAAAGGCTGAAAGATTTCTCCTGCCCAGCCCAGGTTAAAGCAATTTTTCTGGAGGCTTGCCATGCTCTGTGGGAGGGAGGTAGGGGTGCAGCAACAAGCTGGATTTAAAAGATCCTCAGCTGGAAGTACAAATACAGAGAATGATGTTTAAAACTGTTAGACCCCTGGAGAGAAGCAGGAAACTCTCTTTATGACCCCCAGAGTATTTGTTTTTCCAACAGTTTCCCAGCTCAGCTTGAGATTCTCAAGGGCAGCAACAAAAAAAAAAATTCACTTTGCTCAAATTAGTTTTGACTGGTCCCCAGGTTCCCAAGGTGATAATTTAACACCTCATTAACAAGTGCATTATTGGAGGAAATTCAAATGAACCGATTTTAATGATAATTGAATGTTTTCAGCCTCAGCCTGCAGAAGGAGTATTTCCCCCTTGGAGTACAACAGCAGTCACTACTTCCATTTGTGGATTGACTGCTGGCTATGAATGGCAAAGCGCAGACTTCATTTATAAATATACCATAAGCTAATCAAAATTCAATTCCAGGTGCTGACACATGGGCTATTCCTTCAGTAGTGCCTATGTTTGTACTTGCATATAATTCTGGTTTGTCTTTGGAAAGAAAAAGGTGATGTTACAAAATGTCCAACTTCAAGAAACCTACAGACAAGCAGATGATTGAACTGCTGAGGTCCTATATTCACTTAAGGGCCTGATTAACCACATGGAAGTTAAAATATTAATTGCAGTCTTTTCTCCTTCAGAATTTAAGCAGATAATTTAAGCTCAGTTTGGTTTGGTTTTTTTGTTTCCTCAGCATGCTTCTCCCTGGGCATGTTAACAGTATAACAATGGTCCTGAATCCTGAACAGCTCAGTTATGCTCAATTCTCTGCCAAGACAGCTGTACATTCTTATTACTTCTGGTTATAATTGGTTTAACTGCCTTCTCTGATTTAACTCACTCAATATTGTTGCACATAGCAATGGCAAGAGTAGAAATTTGTTAAATTTTTTTTTTAATATTTTCACTAATGAGATGGAATCAATTACTGGTTCTTCCCAATTGAAGTGCTGAGACAAATACCAAGCTGACTGTGTGCTGCTAACTGACTGACCAGCCTTCAAAGAGCAGTTATTTGTTTCCAATCTTTTAGCAGCTGGGATGGCCAATGCAACTGCTACCTCCACTGAACTATGTTGGATAATAATCCTTCATTTCTATACAGTGCTCAAGATAATATTCAGTCAAAATTTAAGAGCCATCCTGGGTAAGGTCTATCCATGACTTATTCTATAAATGCTGTGTATGGTGCTGTGATTAGATATGGGATATTTGCCTCCTAAAACTCACATGGAAGTCAGTAAACTCATTACAAGTGTCAAGAGGTATAATTACTATTATTATTGAGTTAAGGTCTGCAGAAAGAAGTAGTTCACCTCTTTTACAAGCCATTAGTACTGCCAGCTTTAGTTCAAACTTAAAACACACCTGGATTTAAGGCTCATCTTCAGTTTTCAATACATAGGAGAGCAAACTAAGTTTCACCTCTGAAGATGGTTACCTAGTCTCACTTTGCATGTTTTGATTTGCCTGCATCTCACTTGGGTTACTTACGATTTTCTTCCACTTGCCCCCAGCAATGTTATCAGGGCAATGGACAGGCTGGGTCCTGAACAACTACAGTGCTAACAGAACTCAGTTGTACAGGATGTATCACTGGCTCTTATGTAAATAACAGAAAAGAGCCAGCTGGATTCCCAGTCCTAGTGAGACTGTAGCAGCAAAAAATCCAGCTTTCAACTCAAACCAAACCATTGATGCTGAAAAATTCACCAAGACAGGTCAAGTACTTCACATCATAAATCACAACAATGTCTCATTTACCATGACAAGAACCAAGCTGTCTCATTTTCCCTACAGTCAATTTAAATAACAGCAAGAATCAAGTGGCTCTGTGCTACAGCTTTCCAGGACTCCATTCCAAGAATCCATTTGTCATCTTTGTGTATGTATACTATGACCCTGAAAAGTCTGCTTATTGTGTCTTTTTATTATCATTGTTTAAAAAGCTCCTTTATCTACAAAACTATCTGACATTCATTCATTTTGTGGCCGAACAGAACAAGAGAAACATTCACCAAACTGCTGACAAGCATCTGCAACACCTTCTCATTAAAGATTTGAACCATAATGACTTCGAATTGGAAAACAGTTCCAAAAATTTGTTTTTGCAGAAAGAAGCCTCCTCCATCTCTCCTGTGCACCTTGCTCTACTATATATCGAAGCCAAATGTGATGATATACAAGATATCCATGTACATTGTCACTTGAGTTCTCTGAAGAGAGTCTATATGCTCAACATGTTCAACACTCTTGAGGATGACTGTTCCTTTAAAGAAATTCTCAAAGGGATCACAAATCAAGTATGTTTTGTTTAAGACCACATGATGGTCTTCTAGCCAATTACAGTGCAAGACAAGTAATGCAAAGTAAAATAGGACAGACAGAGTATTGATCTGATAATGTAGAGGAGCTGCAGTACTGGAAGCATCACTACCAAGAACCCATAAGGTGGCTCTGCCATTCCTTTAGCTGTTGGCATAGTTTTTGCAGTCTGGATGAAGGAACACGTAATATATTCATATATAATTATACTGCTGTAACTGTCTTCAGGGTGATCGAAGTTTGCTAGTCACTTACATGCATACACATTACAAAGAATTAACAGACTCATTTGAATAGAAATCAAGACACAAGAAAACTACTGTGCCAACTAAGACAGCACATTTCCACATAAGCACATGTCTTATATTCTCTGTAGAGAAGCTTTTCATAGCATCTGTATTTTGTCTGTGCTGCCTCCTATCAATATCCTATTTAGTTACTGGTAACTTGCTGGAAAAGCCTGAAAGGAGATACTCACTTTTCTTAAGTTATGTAAAGTTTTAGTAATTAAAACACCTTATATTGTAAGTTTAGAGTCTTCAGATGCTTCTTCAGATTTAGAAATAACCTAAAGACAATTAAGTTATTCTTGCAAAATGATACATGAAAAACCTTTCGTCTTAAAAAACTACTTGGTTCCTATTACTTATTCCTCAGCTACGGATTATCTCAATCTGACATGACAATTGCCATGAAGATCTGATGCCATGGAGGACAGCAGGTTTTACAAATAGCACGTGGTAAATAGAAGCAGGCAGACAAAGAAGCTGCAAAAGTTCTTTTCAAGAAAGCGTTCTTTGAAGCCTTTAAAAGATTTAGCTGTGGTCCAAAACATGAAGTTGGGAGCTAGCCATCTACTGGTCTGATTCCAGCTCCAACTCCTGTGCTGATGTTAAACCATTGCCCTATCTCAGTTTCCTTTACCCTTGACTAACTTAAAAGCAATGAAATTTCTGTAGTACACAGCCAACTCAGAGGTGCTTACCAGCGGCCCAGTTTAACACTATTTCTCCACTTGTCTTTCACAGTTAACAACTATTACCAGCGCCCAACTACTTATTTATTCATAGTCAAACCAACTACAGGCAGTGGTCCTCCAGAGCCCCACTTGTAATTCCACAGAATCCAAACAGAAGTTTTTCAGCCAAAGCCCTTAAACAAAGAAAAAATTTTGTCATGCTGTCACTGATCAGCTGCTTAGTTCACCCAACTGAACTTTTGCCAACTTCATCCATAGAAAATGTCTACAAAGTAATATTATCTCTAAAGCCTTAAGGCAATTTAAAAAATGCATGACTGGGAAACAGCATTCTGCAGAAAATAAACAGAAAAGCACTTTCATGCAGAAATCATCCTATGAGGTGATTATCTTAACTCAAAGTTGACTTAGATGCTTAAAAAAGCCAGTACCACTTTCACGAGACCTGTAGCTGAGAAATGCTTTAAGATTTGACAGGGTTCTGGCTATCCAGCTGTTATATCCATCACTTATGGAAAGTGCTACAGCTTATATCAAAAGTGGACATACAGAGACTTCTTGGAAATGAGACACCTATCAAACACCAAACCCACTCAATTTCTTGTTAGAGTGCCTAGGAATTCTGGTACTTTTTAGCACCAAATTAGCAGGATGTAGCTCAACATGCATTTTAAGCAACATGAGAACAAAAACGATCTTTTGAGTTTACTTTTTTTGCCAAATTGGTTCCTAATCTGATTTGCTTTTCAGCTCAGATGGATCTTGTTGGCATAATGGCAGGAGAACAGTGTGGAATGGAAGTTACTTCCATCCTCCTGGCTTGAACAAATACCACACTGTGGCCTCAGAAAGAGACAAAAATGCCTGAGTTTAAATACTGCAAACAGAAATCAGTTACACATTCCTTGCTTCCCACTTCATTAAGCAAAACAGATACTGGAAGAAACCCAAAACAAGCAACGCCTAAGCAGATTGTTGGCAAATCATCAGCTATAAAAAGTCCAAACAATTACTTTTAAGACTACAGCAAGACAACTTTTTGTGTAGTGTGAAGCTTGCTTAATACCTGTACTCAGGAGCAGGGAGTCAGCTCCTGGCTCTTGGAACAGGTCTCTCCCATGGACCACTCAAGCACTCAAGGTGAGCACAGACACAGGCTGCTGCCCAGCTGTACCAGCCTCATGATTATGTCTCTACACTACACAAACTGCTGGCACTTAACTCTGTTCTCAGATAATATAGGCAAACCTAATGAAAACTGTTACAACAGAAAACTTCTCAAGTCGTTTCTCCAGTGAGCTTTTCCACTGTTAGTTATCCAGCAGGTTGGTTGGTCAGATGACACATGTTCAAAAGCCGTTTCATTTTTTCAGCATACACCACCACCACCTCGTGGCCAGATGCCTCAAGCTCCAAGAATTCAATACATACTGCAGATGGAATTCTAACAGCCTCCAAACTAAATGCCACCAAGAGATCCTCAACAAACTGCACCAGCATCCTGTGTGAGCTGCTCACAACTTTTTAATTTTAATGAAGATGGAAAAGTATCCTACATGCAAATTGCACCATTTCAGTTTCAAGGCAGCTTAAAGAACTATCTACTTCATGCTGTAACTGAAGGAAGCTGCTACCCATAGAGATGAGACACAAGAATCTGTCATTATGACTTTGACTGCCTAGAAAGTAGTAAAAATTTCGGGTTTTTTACTTCTATAATGAAATAGGAAAGCTAAGACAATCAAGACAAATATGCTGCATTTCTTCTCCTAGTCCATTGAGTTCACTGATTTTGAAAAATGCCTCCAGCTCCCCAAGTAAAAAGGGATTTTGGAAACATTTCCACATTTACTTTAACTGAGATGCAAATATCAAATTATACTGGAGAGGAAAATTGAAAGCACTGCCCCTGCAATAAACCAGCACACAACTGTAAAAGATACAACAGCAAAATACCCTGAAAGCAATGTTTAAAGTGGGGCAAATAACATTGGACAGACAATGGAAAGAAAAAGAAGGTAGCTAGAATAGCTTGAAAGAGAACAAAAATCACTACAAGAAAATAGTGTATCTTAGACAAGACTAAGATGACTTACCTGTTATAACAGAGCTGAAAACTCTTTATGCTGTTATTAGGCTGATCTGCCAAGCAGAATTGTAAACTGGTTTATTGACCTAGAAATTCCAACTATACATCTACTAATAGATAATTATGAAAGTGACAACTGAATGTGTTATCTGTCAAAGTGATAGAGGCTCTTTTTGGCTTCCCCTTTCTACATGCTTACTGCTAGAAAGACTCACCAACAGTTGTACCATCTTCACCCATAATGCACTTCACAGAGGTGATGATTTGCTCCACAACAGGAGGTGACATTGATGTTGCATAAGCAGCACTGTGAGAGTATGTCCTGAGGTAATCAATCAGTTCCTAGTAAAACACAAGAGGCATCAGATACAGCCTTCCTAGCACTCCGAGAAATACTTCTGTCCTATCTTTAATCCCAATAAAACAGGGCACCACAAAAACCCTCTTTCAGAATGCCCTGTAAGAGAACAAGTATCTCAAAAATTAATTTTACAGTACAAGAAACAGCAGGGACATGACAACTCATAATAATGTCACAGGGCAAGAATGTGTGTTGATCAGAGACAAATGTCTATGACAGACTTGTTTAGCTAACACCATCAGCAGAGGACTGCAATAAGGGTTTGCATTACTTGAGCTGTGCCCAGGGTGAGTTTCAAAAGTGTTTCTTGTAACAGTGCGAATATAAAGAAAATTAAACAGTGGGGAGCAGGATCCATAGGTGTTTATGGATCATGCTCAATATACTTTTTTCCCCACAAACCCACCAAAAACGGGAACAGGTCACAAAATCTTCTCATGTTCATCAGCACTATATAAATAAAGCAGTAGGTGTAATTTAAGAGTGCACAAATCTCAGCCTAATCCTTCTGCATCTACACATATATGCTATTTTTCTGAGAGGGCAAAAGCAGCTCATACAGGAACAAAGGACCAACACACCTTACATCTAGGCTGTTTGTTAACTGTAACAAAACCATGCTAAAATACTATAAACATCAGTATGAATGCCAGGACAGATTCTGTCTTTTGCTACCATAAAATGAATAATGGCAGCTCTGTAGCTATCTCGAGCTGCAATTGTATTATAAAAACGTGTGGAAGTGTTCTGTTGCTGTCTGCCTAAGGTCAGAGTTAAAGGAAAGGAAGTCATAAAGGGACTTTGAAATAAACTAGGTAAGAAGATTTAAGGCCTCTTACCTCTGAAGCAATCCCTCAATCAGTAGTTAAAACAATTGCAAAGGACTCAGCTACTTTACATTATGCCATGGAGTCAATCCCACTACCTCACCAGCTTTGGAAACAGATTTATGTGATTTTTTTTTCTGGGGAAGTTGTTGAAGTAATTTTAATCTAACTGTAGTAAACACCCTACAGGGAATATCTCAAAGTTCCATCTCCTTTTGGATGAGTAGAAGTAATTATCACTATTAATATGTAAAAAATTATTGTCCTGGTAGGAAAAGTTCTAGAATTTTGCCCTCAAATAAAGCTTAGAAGCCTGATCTGTGAGATCAGATAGTTTATGATATGAGAAAGGTGACACAGGGCATTGTCTGCACCATCCCTCTGAGAATTAGAGGTTTGGCAAGGGCAACACTTTCTGGCTGTACTTTCCAATAGAAAAGAGACAGTAGCCAAAAAAACCCCACAACCAAAACCTCAAACAAACAAAATGCCAAAACAAACAAACAGAAACCAAAACAATCAATGAACCAAAAAAGAAAAAAGGAAGAAGTGTCTTTTCAGAAAACAAACTGCTTGCACCCAGGGGGAATCAATTCTACCAGACTAACCCAAGAGGATTTTCCTCCGAATGGGTTGAAAAACTTAAGCTTTTGGCATTTTTCCTTCAAGTCTCATTAAAAGGAACATTGAGAAATCCCTGCTTCCTGGCTCCTAGCCATTCCTAGAAAGATATTACATCACTGCTGTACATTCTGCAAACTCAGATCATCACTGACCATATGAGAACTGAACAATTATGAGGTATTTTACTAGACCAGACTCTTCTGCACTGCAGACTTTCACAGTATTAGACAGCATGTAAAATTATGAAACAACTGGATAATAGGGTACTTGAGGAATAGATTAAATTTGAAATACTTAATGAAGAATTCTACCACCTGCCTGAAATGGACTTCACCACCAGCCATAAGATTCCCAGCTTTTTACCTTCTTGCCCCCAATGTATCCTCCTGCAGCTCCAAAGCTTTTGGTGAATGTTCCCATCATAACATCCACATCTTCAGGATTGAGTCCAAAATATTCCACTACACCTCGGCCACTGGGACCCAGGGCACCTATACTATGAGCTTCATCAAGGTACAGATAGGATTTGTACTTCTTCTTAAGGGCAATCACTTCAGGCAAACGGACTATGGATCCCTCCATACTGTTGAGAAACAAAAATTCAGTATAAGTTGATTTAATAGCTGGGACCACCTCACAGAGCCTGAAGTCACTAAGCTTTCATTTCCTCGCTCTTTCAGTAATTACAAACACCTAAAATTTGCTAGACACATCACAGTCTGCAGAGATGCATTTCTCCTCCTTGCACCTGGGGCCCAGATCTCTGCATTCTACCTGGTCAGCATCTCTGGGATGCTGATGTACAGACTAAACAGCAGCAGCAACAATAAGTTAGGGCACAGGAATGGGTTCAGTGATAATTAATTTACAAAATTATCTCGATTTTACTTCCACCCTAGTGTCAGTATTCTGACATCTACTTACCTGATGTTTCTCAGCACTGACTAGGCTTTCATTAGTAACACTCCAGAACACCACATTTTGTACTGAAAGTCACTATGATTTACATGCCTAACACACCTATGCCTACTGCTCCTACTTACCCTTAGCCAAAACATCACATTTGTGCAATTCCATTCACACTAGCATAACCTAGTGAGGACAGAAAGAATGGAATGGACATACAACTTAAGACCTCAGATCTGATATAAATAATCAGTTTTGATTAATTTCTACAATCTAATCAAGATGTGGGAAGCACTGTGATAACACCAGGTGCAGCTACAGTTCTAGCAACAGAAAGCCCAGGATGTGAGACATACACAGTGTAATTTAATTCACAGATGAGATTAATGAATGAAACAACTATGAAGTGACAATATTCATAGTTTGATTTCACAAAGAAACCCAAACACTAAGCATTTAGATCTCATGTGGAGAGTCTTAGGAATATAAAGAATAGTTTGTACCTGTATATTCCTTCCACCAAGATAAGAATTTTTTTCCAGGGCCTCCGTGTACGAGGTTGCCCATGCACAATAGCATCTTTGAGCAGCTTCTCCAGGCTTTGCATATCTGCACCAGAAATTACTGTTAAATGGTACCAAAACAGCTACTAGCTTGAACTTTGACATGACTAAAGACACCAATACTCCAGAAAGGCACAAATTGCTCCAGCATGGAGAACAGACCATATACAAGTCAATAAGCACAGGTTTCATCTACCTACAGGCCCACGGATGAGAGTGAAAGGAATAGGTGACTGTATGAACTCCAAGGAAGAATTTCATTATTCTAAACTAAAAGCAAAAGTTAGAGCATTAGGCATAAACAAAGAAAGTGGAGGGGGAGAGAAATGAAAAAAGGAAGGTATCTCATTCTGATGAAAAGAGAAGGCAATTTAGGTAGTAAGAATGTCCTTGTGGATATAAATAATTCAGAACAGAACAACAGAATAGAGCCAGAACACAAGTTCAAGGATAATCAATTAAAGATAAGTAGAAGGTCGAGCAAAGTGCAGGAAAAGAAGCAGGGCAAGTGTACTTTTTTATTTCTTTTTTTAAAATTGAAGGGATTGGCAGTGTGGAACAGGAAGTTTGGAAGTTTCTAAACCAAAGGAGAAAAGGAAGAAAAGAGAACTGCCAGTTTAGGAAAGAGGACAATGTTCAGCATATCAGAAACTAGTCAGATGAAGCTGTTAGTAGAAGTGTATTCTGAAATCTTACAAGCTTTGGTTACAAACACTTGAGGTGATCCTAAGAGACCTAAGTAATGTGAACAAATCCATACACATGAAATCAGTCCTGAAAAAAAACTCTGAGGAAAGGAGGGAAGATGGGATTAATCAAAGCATAAAAGCCAAGTGCTGAGCAAGAGACAGATATAAACACTAGGGCATGAAAAAGAGCACAAATTAATCATGAAAAGAGAATTGGTAAACTAGGGCAGTTGTAGAGGCAAGAGGAGCTTGTGAACTAGATCTAGACTAAAAACTATACAGCAAAGTAGGTCAGTTAATGGACTGCTAAAACACAGCCAACGTTCAGAAAGTGAACAATGAAGACATCAGCAGTGTAGTCCCTGTCTCCAACAGGTCTCTCAGTGAAGGAAAGACAAGGTTAGTGCAGTTAGGGAGAACAATGGAAAATAAAGAATACAGAATAAGGCAGGAAAAACCCAAACATTAAACAAGGAATTTCAGGGGAATTTTTTCATTCCCCCCAGCCTTAATTTCTAAACATCTGAATAGGAATGAAGCCATTAACATCTCGAGAAAATGATGTTAAAAAGGCAGCACAGAGTATAACCAGAGTAGGACTGAGAACACATAGATGAACTGAACATCATCTTGACAGGCCAAGACCATTGTTTACATTTTGCCTTGATTCTAATCTGCCATTACAGTCTCTTCCACAGAAACCCACCATCTGGAATGTTTCTAGAATATACCACAATTTCATCACTGCTAGTTTGTGCCCCATTCCTACAAATAATCTATTTTTTATCACAGCAGCTTCTAGGTCCTTCTCCCCATAGCTAGAACTGTGTTTGTCACCAATGTTCTTTGAAATTCTGAAACTAGATGCAGTGTTCAGAAGAATGTCTATACAAATACAGAAGTTGAATGCAAAGCTTTTGTGATCTTGCCCAGCAACCAAAATTTATGAAGAATTAAAAATAAAAAATGGATGTTACAATAAGCTCTATTATTTTTGTAAAACACATTACTCAAATGATAGAAAACAAGAAAGAGTGAACACAATAGAAATAGTAAGCACAGCAGAGAGAATCCACACTATCAAGTAGGACAAAGAAAGAAAAATAATTGCAGTCATCCAAGTTTTGCTGTTACTGCCACACACTTCAAAGAGAGCAAGAGTCATTGTGATCTCACATTGACACTATAAAGAGTATTAGGAGTACCTGAAGAACCAAGGTAGTTCATACTAATCAAGAACAACCAGGTGCCTCTTTCATCAAGAGTAAGAGAAGGAAATCCTAGGTAGTTTTAACCTGAAAGTTATTATAAATACCTCCTTTGGAGGAAGATGAAACTAGAAAATTTTAAAATCTGTGTATTTTGGAAACAAATACTTAAAGCAAGTAATTCATTGAATTTAATCTATACTTCATATCCCAGAAATTCTTTTAGTACTACATTGTGCCAATTCATGACTGTGTAGTTTAGCTAGGACATCTGCAATCATAAGCTTTTGTTACAGTAGGAGCATGTGAGCATCTAGTTCTAAAATTAAATTTTCTTATCCCCCAAATTGTAACCTAGACCCCTACAAGACTGCAGTATTTTCTGACACAGACTGTTAGAATAGTCTAATCATGCTGAGCTACCCAAGCATGGTAGAACAAGAAACTATGTTAAAACATCAGTGTCCCTAGACTTGTCAAAGGGTAGCATGTTCAGAAGAGCCTATGCAGAAGATGTAAGCCAGAACAGCTTCAGGATGTGTTATTAGTTGAGACTGAACATATTAAAAAAATCTGATTCAGGATGATTCAACTTTCAGTAGTAGCAGTCTTCTGACCTTTTAGGTAACTAGCAATTGATTTCCTTGCATGAAATTGGATTTCCAGCTATTAGAAGATAGAAAATATTGTATCTGAACTATAGCATCTGCAGAAAGGCAGAGTCCACCATCTGATACTTACTGTTGTGCTTAAAGATTCGAATAGTTGCTCCTGACAATCTTGCTCCCAGCACTAGTGATGCATGATTCAGTTCATCACTCAAAATCAGACAGCCCTGAATTAGAAGGGGAAAGAGGAACATATTGAAAAGGTTATGTTTCACAGCCAAGCATGTAACACCTTTCAGCTCTGAAGTGCTTCAAGATCATTTAAGAAAAGAAAATTCTAACATATATGCAGCTAGTCCAGGCAAGACCTGCTGAGATCCAACTTGCAGCCTTAATATGGCAAATAAAAACACACAACTTTCAGCTCTTAACTGAAAGAATCACTCAAGTTTCACTTTTCCTGGAAGTCCTGCAGCTGAATTTGCCTGAATATCTCATGCTGTTGATGAGTACTCATCCCCCTATGCAGTCAGGTAAAACAGGGAGCAGAGCAGCTTGCCACAGTTCCCTCAGCAAGTCTACAGTGCTGCTAAGAAACAGGAAACTGAAGTCCTAGATTAAAGGCCTTATCAAAGTTGCACTATTACTTTCATTAGGAGGCAACCACTGACTAAACTCAGGTGTAGATGAAGGTAATATACAAGAGATAGAAAGTGGAAAACAGAATTGCATGGTGAAATGGAGAAGTTTTCTGAAGCCATTCAACATGATACTGAATTAATTTTCTTTTTCAAAAAAACCCAGAAGATAAATACTTGGACAAACATCACAACAGGATATGTATGTTTTGAGAGCAGTGATGATTACAGGTCAGTAACTGATATGCTGAACAGTTAGTCACAGCATTATCACTGTGGAGTACAGGAATGTATGTATATTGGAGGATTAATATATAAGGGAGCAACAATATTTCTAAATAACCTTGGCCCACTCAATTACTATGCAAATGTGCTGCAAAACTTCAGAAGTGACTTTGCTCAGTTAAAAATCTAGAAAGAGTGTCAAGATGCTGAAGATCTAACACTGAAACATGCTCATTCCATGCTTCTCTAATAACAACTGATGGAGGGAGAATCAAGAGGATTTCTTCTCTGCAATGGGACTTACTAGAAGGGACTGTGAAAAGCACTGCCTATAGTTATACAAAGAGTGTCACAGACAACAGGGGTACCTTCTCCACAACAAAGGAAACTCTGCTCTAGAACTGCACCTAGAAACGTTCTGCATTCTGAGAAAGCTTGAGACTGGTTTTCCCCAGAAACTGCAACAAATGTCATGTGTTCCTACTGCTGCTACAAACATTCATGTCACATATTTCACAGACTTTGGCCTATGAAGTATGGAAATTCCAACTAGTGATTGCTCTTTGGAACTACTACACCAGACAGAGTATGTATACATCAGAGGGCATTGCTGTTAAACAGAGCATAATATAATAATACTGTACTAGTATCCTTCTTGAATACAAAGCAGGGAAAATAATTGATTAAAAAAAAGAAAAGAAGAGATTAATTGTCTAGGAAAAGCTTTTCTATAAAAACACAGACAAGCTTTTGGTGGAGAAAGTAGACTTAACAAATTGATGAGCAGCAGCAGCCTCTTTGCACCCTCTGCTAACAGGCCATTCAATTAGAAACAAATTAATTTGAAACTGAAGAAGTAGTAAAGGGTCTAGTAGTGTCTGTCACTAGAAAGAGGGCAAAGGATCACATCAGCCACTGGCACATTACAGCAACCACTGATGATCACATGTAAAACTGGGTGATGCTACTATAATGATAAGACTTCAGTTGCATTTATCAGCAAATTTACATTTGAGAAAGCATGCAGGACAAGGCTAACAGTAACTGGAGATAACACTACTTGGGCTCTAAAAAAACATGTCAGTGAAGATCAGGCTTACCACCACATCCTGCAAGGCCAACTAAAATGAATGCCACATTTTATCATGGAGTGCTACATACATGAATTGTGTCATTCAGTCCTGAGCACTTAATTTTACAATTCACCTATATATGGAAATTAGTTTTCTTTCTTACAACCAAAAAAATACCCTTCAAGCAGCATTGTTCTAACTCAATTGTCTAGTCTCTCTCAATCTAGGGCTATGATGAAAAGCTCTGTGCTAAAGGCAGTACAGAATGGTGTTGTTACCTAGTTATACTAACTACATTAACGATACTTAATCCAAACCAGGCAAGTTTGAGAGTCTAGCTTAGCCTCAAATGGTCTAACAACTTCTGACTAAGTAACCCTCAAATTTCACATTATCTGTGGTCAAGACTCAGCATACTTGGCAGTGGCTGTACCAGGCACATGACAACTCTCCCTGTGAAGAGAGGGTCTGACTGCTGAAAACTGCCAGGTGCAGAAAGACCTTTTTTTTAGTGATGCTTTAACAGTGCTGAAACACACCAACTATAACTATTTTCAGCATCTCCTTAGCAGAGGCTGCTGTTAAGGCATAGTGAGTAAGATCAACTAAATAATGATGAGGCTTTTGAATTCCTTTTGCTGTCTGATGCCGATCAAATGGCACAGAGATGGGTCTAGGATAGTCAGACTGTATTTGTTGCTATTAAAAGAGGATTCAGTAGGAACATAAACTACGTGCTTCAGGATTCCACAGAGCAGAAAAAAAACAGGTAGTCCAGTATATGTGAGCAACTATACTCAGTAGCTTATTTTTAGCTAATTAAGTAGTAATATAAGAGCCCAGGCACCATTAACTTCAAAGGTATCTTGTGTTCCAAGCAGCCTTGCAGTTGAAAACGTAAGCAGGACATGCAAAAAGACACAAACAGTCATTAAAAAAAAATAGCCCAAGAGTTTAATCAAGCATGAGAATCTCTGAGCTTTACTGAGGACTATCAAAGCATTGCCAAACAGGTTGTGCACACACAATTAACTGTGTAGTGGGTGGTGCCAAAATTCAGGATTTATGTGTCCTTATTTGCACACAATGAAGAAATCAAATGTGCAGTGAGAAGCAACTTCAGGCAGCCAAAAAAAATTTAGTGAACATTCTGAATGCAAAATGGTTCATTTGATAAGAACTCTTTTCTTCACCAGAGTGCAATTTCTGTTTGGAGTATTCACCTGAGTATAAGGGCACTTGTACTGTTATGAGGCAGAAGCTTCTTCCTGCTTTATTTCAAGTGTACAAAAAACTAAGTACCCTCATGACTAATCCAGTATGGATTGCTGTACCCATTCATGACAACAGTTGGCTTAGTAAATGTACAAGTGAGCTGCATAAAAACAGGTAGGTTACATGCCTTGAAATTTACTGTTCAGATTCTCTCAATGGTTGTAAAACCTGTTGAAGTTCAAAGGTGAAAACTCAGGATCTGAGTAAGGTGTCTCAAGGGTATTCTTGTAAGTGATTGAAAATATACAGTGGGCTCCACATAGAAAAAAAGATTGACTAAGTTTGCAGGAATGAGTAATTTGTAGTGACAACAACCAGCAATCTACTTAAATGTATCTGACAGTGTGTACTGAATCTGAAAGGTCTTGCAGAAATCATAAATCATTCTTCTGTTGAACATAAAACTGGAGAGATGTGGAAAGACAAAGAGCCAAAAGATGCAGGTAAAAGGTATATCAGAAGTAACATATGTTGCTCAGATTCATAGCACTGCAGAAGTATTTGACTCCAGAAAGACTGGATTTGAAGCACTGAACACTCTCTAGCATCAGACTCAAAAATGTTGGTGTGGGGTTTTTTATTATACAAAGCATTTGATATTTAAAACTTAACAGACCAAAAGAAAAGGCCCATTGCGTAGACAGTGCTACTTCCTTGTTACAAAAAAACCAAAACATGCAGGAAGACACTGCAGTTAATCCGGAAGAGAATCACCAGGAAGAAAAGCTATCAGGAAGAACAAGGCAGCAAATTTATGATCTGTACATAGTGCAAGTGGAAGATTGACAAAGTAATCTCAAGAAGTGAAAAAATAAGTAAATGAAATAAAAGGAAAATAATTCACTCCACAGGGACAAAGAATTCCAATGGACTAGCAGTATTAGGCTGACAGTGAATCATTTTCAAAAAAAAACCCTCTTCCAGTACTTTCACTATTTTACTCAAGGGAGGAGCTAAGAGAACATGTATTTTGCATCAAAAGATGAAAACAAAAATTTCCTTTTTATTTCATTTTCCAGTAACTAAAATAGCATAGTTGGAGATACTGGACACTCAGACCAATTGTCTACTGTTCTATGTGGCACACAGTAAACATCATGAGTCTTTACAGTTGACCTTATCTTCCTCAAACAACCTTTCTACTACTTCAAAGGAAGGATTTTTTAGCTGTCACTCAAAGATAATACTCTATGTACCAACATGCAATTCAGCTTATCTGTGTAGCTGACACAGTCAGTTCTTAGTGTCTCAAAAGCACCAAAACACCTTCAGCCAATCAGTCTGTTAATCAGCCACCATTACACACACCAAGGAGTAGCCTGAGGAAGCAAGCCTTAACATGCTAGGCTTTTTCCCAGAGAGAAAGTTCTGGGCTGCTACTGGTCCCATGGATGCTGCTTCCCAAAAAGATTTTTGCAGCGGTTACAGATGCATACTGTGACCTACAGTTTCCATAGAGAATATCTGCAGGGGCTGCCACTGAGGAAAAACAAAAGCAAACAAGCTTTTAGAAGAATTAACCACTAGAATCTTTGTTATGTGAGTTTTTGTCCATGACTTAAGCCATACCTTGCCAACTAAAGCAGGAATGTTCATAGAGTTGGTTGCAAATCCCATTCCATATGCCATTGCAGATTCCACACCTAGGAACCTTGCAACTAGCTTTTCCAGCTCCTCATGCTTGTCCAAGTTTCCTGCACATAAAACAAATGGGAAATTCAGAGTAAGGAGAAGCTTTCACTATTGCTAAATTCTACAAAGAGAATTTCCATCAACCAAGCTGGGCTTCATTTAAAGGCCCATATGGGAACACTGAAAAAAAAACCCCATAGATGAAAACATAAGTAAGACAACTGCTGTGCAATGTAAACTAAATCCAGGAAGTCAATTTGTCTTCACTGAAGTAAAAGCTGCTTTATTGGTTAGACTAAAGTTCAATACTGGAACAATTAACGTTTCAAAGGCCTGCAATCAGATACAGACTTTGAAATACACATTCAGGGAAACATCCTCCAACTTACCCATCTCCTGCCTAGCGCTGCACACCCCAGCTCCATACTGGGACAGAACTTTAGCAGCTGCTTCTTGGCAAGCCCCAGTGTTCTGTGCAAACCCAAGGTAGTTGTAGGAACCCATATTTATAATGTCTTTTATCACTCTCCCTGTGTACCTGTGTTTTAAAAACAGCACAAGTTAGAACACCCAAAATTTAAATAATTATCTACACCAGAAGATTATTATTTCACTTTCCTAGACTATACACTGAAATGTTAGAACTCAATAGAACCAACCATTAAATTATTTCAGTACTGCCTCTCATCATCAAACCGCAACAATCAGTGAAAAAGATTCTCTCTCTCTTACAATCTCAAATTCATTCCTAGAAGAGTTTACATTTACAGATGAATTTGCTATCACACATAAAATTGCTTGAGGCTTCTCAAACCATCTGTTCCTCTGACATGTTTCTCCCTCCATCCCAGAAACACACAACTTTCTTTCAATTACAAAATAACGTCTCTAGATCAATTAACTTGGCAGCCCCTCAAGCGGGATATCCTCTAAGCACAGAAAGGAAACACATCTGGCACTTCTGCGCTAACAATACGTGACAAGGAAAATAAGGAAGAAGTTTAGCAGAAAAAAAAAATCAATTTTAATTCTTTTGCCCTTGAAAGTCAAGAAGAGACATAACTACCAAGTCAAGAAGAGACATTTCACCAAGTACTGTGCTGCAAACCCCTTCATATCAAACATGTGATATGTCATTTCCTATTTGCAAAAATCCTTTCTTGTATTTCTCATTTTGTTTCTACAGACTACTTCAGTTCTGACTCAAAAGAATCATGTTAAATTCAGTTCAGGCAGCAGCATTTACTTCAAGTGGCAGAACTTCTAAATTAACACAAAGTCACAAGCAGCAGTGCAATCCAAAGTAACTAGACCAGGTTCTTGTCATTATGTACAAAGGTATTAATTTTATTACAGGTGTATGCCCAGGAAATCTTAATACAGTAAGGTAGCCAAAAGATTATATACAAATCATCACCTTGGAGGCTGAATGCATTTCAAAAGAGCAAAATTCATTGATTCAAGCTGCTAGAAACCTCAAACTTTCATTATAAGCTCATAATTCACTGCTCCTTTAACCTCACAGCTTGCTCTTAGAGACCCTGTATTTCGAGACAGGTGTTGCAAGTGTTTTCTTCAATTTTGACTCACGTGAATGTCCAGTTATAGTCATGGGAAACTCTCTCCATCATGTCCACTTTGGCCCCTGGCACGCTGCAGATTGGACGGTTCCAGCTGTCCCGAATGCGCATGTAGAGGTTTCTGTTGTAGAAATTTTCAAAGTCCTGGTACAACGGGACAAAGTCCTGAAACACATCAAAAACTCTCAAAGTAAAAGGAAAATATATATGACAGCAAAATAAGAATAAGAGGAATAATGCTTTTCTGTCATTCTGGTGTAAAGAAAAAACTCAAGAAAACACAAAACATAAAATAACCCCCTTCATTAAATCCTTGGGTACATAAACTTTGCAGGAGAGGTATAGTCAGCCTTTGAGTTAAGCAGAGCAAGGGAATATGCAATGGCTTTTTGGCACCAAACAGTGTGCACTGCTCTAATGAATAGACAAAGATTTTGAAAACTAAGGTGCTCTACCATATTTTATTCTGTGCATAAGGAATGCATTTCATATAGCACCACCACCAGCATTATTTTATACATTACCATTAGAACTTTCCACAATTTTTTGTTCTGAATAGAAGCTAATAAAGCTGCATTATGGCACCTCTCTTCTGCATAGCTTATCAACACTGAAGTCCCACATGATTTTTATGAATGAGCACTTCCTGAATTTTAGCTTCCCTTCCAATGTTTTCCAGGAAGAGTAAGTGACTGCCTTGAATGGATAACACAAGAATGTCAAACTAACTGTGGCAGCAAGGATATCTGAGCACTCAAGAACATTTTTTTCTTGCTCCAAAGTCACAAGATTTCCTTTTTACTATTCAATTAAAGAAAGTTTGACATCCAGTAGTGATAAGAATGCATAATTCATTTGCTTCTGCTGGGAAATAAAAGCACACACCTTTTTAATCATCTACAGAAGGAAAAAGTAGAATTTATTACAAAGGTAACAGCCAGCAGAGCATCTCTTCCTGTTTTTCACAAGAAAAATGCAAACATTGTGACGGGAATTTTATTTTTGGTGTCAGTCTGAGAAAGGCAGAGTATCTCACCAAGTTCTACAGTGTCAGACATTTGTACCACTGAAGCAAAACTGGGAGCATTTATGGCAGATTTTTAATAAAAACACAAACAGGCACTGACAAGCTCCTACTTACAATGTTTGCCTGCAGGAGGAGAACTTTTTTCATCACCTTCCTATTTTAATGATTTAACAGCTTTGTCCTTGCAGTTTGGAGCAAAGGAACATTTAGGTCCACACCTTTGCATTCTTCTACCAGCAGCTGCCCATGAAAGACCAAGCCCAAAAGCACCAACTTCTAGGCAGATAGAGTTGCACCTAAACCCATTTCTGATTTGCCTGTGCTAAAAAGGCACAAAGATATTAATTTTCATCCTTTCAACTATGGAAATACAACCCAAATTTAGCAGGCAATCACTCTTCCAGAGAATCACAAATATGTCCTTTCTCAAAGACAGACAGTGGGAATAAAATTTCTAGGTCCTAAAAGGCACAGAAGGGCAATTATTTCTCCCATGTTCCTGTCTCAATTCATGACACAAAATCAGAATAATTATCTACCATTGTTTCAAACCCTCTGCTATGTTATTTGTAGAGGGGTGGGGGAAGTGAGATCAAAAAGAAACCATGGCACATTAGAAGATCAATACTTGAGAGACTTGTTAAATTTAACTATTATCTACTGAGATGTTTCTAAGTATTTTCAACTCCTCTTAACCATCTACACACAAGAGTTCAGCTTTGCAATAGTTATCCAAGCACACCAACTATGTGACCCAACAACTGATGTTTTAGCCAAGGTTCTTGGCTAGGAGGGGGAGCTAGAAATGAGTCATTATACCAACTCAAGCAGGTATGCCTGGGTTGATACAGCCCAACTCCAGATTACTCATCAGATGAGTTTTCTTTTGAAACCCAAGCTGACAAAGCCAGAATAGTAACAAGCTCAACTGGTGAGATAAGGACAATCTCTCACAACAGGTTGGCACCAACAGTATATGTAACACAACCATGATCTTAAAAGCCAGCATTAGAACTAAGATTAAAGGGATTTAACTCTGAAGCAGAGAAGTTCTCTGAACCCAATGGATTATGATAAGGAAAAAAATATGTCTTAAAAGACAACAAGAATTCAAGGAATAAATTATGGGTAAGGGAATTAAGGTTTAATATGAGACACTAGCTTCAGCTTTTTAGGGTATCTTGTAGGATTACAGTAAAGGGCTTTAAGTGTATGTATCAGCATACTGTCAACTCCTTTGTTATTTATAAATATACCCTTCTGTCCAACAAACCATCCTCAGATAGGTCTCAGAGAAAGTTCCTTGGAATAGGACAGGCAGGAAGTGTTATTTCTGCATACTACAAAAATGGATTGTCTATTTCCTCAGTACTCCTAACCCTCCTGAGGGGTTCTCATGACCCACGTATCTGAGAATGTAAAAAACAAAGGGTAAGGATATTGTGCCTTTATAAACTGATACTGATTTTTGGAGTTTCAGAGCCCTCTTTTGGAGCTGGCATACAGGAGCAGATTGCTGGCTGGTTTGGAGGTTGGTTTGTTTACCTCCTCCATCCCTCTATAATGTGGCACTCCAGATGAAGAGTAGATAGTACAACAAAAAGACCATCTGAATTCTTCATGCTAATTTAATGTTTTCAACCTTTGAAACAAACAAACAAAAAAACACCTGGGGAGGAAAGGAGGGGTAAAATCTATCAATCCATACTTTTCACTCAGAGGGCACTGGAAGAGGCTCCCATGGGGAAGTGGTCACAACACCAAGCCTGACAGAGATTGAGAAGTTTGGAAACGCTCTCAGGTACATGGTGTGACTCTTTGGGATGTCCTGTGCAGGCCTAAGAGCTGGACTCCAACGTCCTTGTGGGTGCCTTTCAATTTGGCATAATCTGTCATTGCAAATTTTTGACACATTCAGCCACAAGTGCTCTGCTGCAACAACTTCTAGAGCTGGAAGCAATCACTACCACCTTTAAATGGCCTTCAGAACTTGTTATTTCTTCATCAAGTTCTCATCTTATTTGAGATCCAACATTCTTCCAAGCTGTAAGGGTCCCTAAGAATATCAGTCTGAGATGAAACAGTTTCATTCAGAGGAAAAATATTCTACGAGTTGCTTCTTTGAGCAATCTTCTGAGTAAGCAGAGTCAAACAACTGCAACAGTGGCCCCAGAAGAGGGAGCAAAAGCAGCAGTTCTTTCACTTATGGAGCTAAAAAAATCCTAAACAGCTCTGTTCCTGTCAACTTAAGCCTAGAACACATCCCCTATTAGTGAGGGGCTGCCTGATGAAGAAACTGAAGTACTAGTGGTCTCCCAGAAGCCCGAAAAGCATAGCAATGTCAATGAAAAGCACGGCCAATCAAGGGAAGAATAAAATTCTCCCTTGGGGTGCAACACCTTAGCATAGGTGATTTAGGAATCCATTATTTCATCATACTGTAAATTAATATTACAACAAGTGAAGGTCATAATGAGAGCGTTGTAGCCTTTAGCTCAGGGCACAGGAACATGCAAATACAGTGATTATGCCACTTTTAGAGCCAAGTTTTCAGAGCATTGCACCTAAGCTAACAAATGGTGCCATGAGCACAGCAGGGCTTTATCTGCAATTCACATTATGTGCTCCCTGATAACACATAACTGACTCTGAACAGAAATCGAGCAGACAACTGCAACAAATTTCAGGCTCCTAAAAGGAAGCAGAAAAACTAGTTTCATCTCGCTGTTACGTGAGTCAAGAAAAGTGGAGCAACAACTGTGGGCAGCCTCTGTACCATCAGGAGGCCTCTGATGAGCTACACAGATGCTAAGACAACATGGAACAAATGACTCCAGTTATTGCCCCTGAAGTATTCCTACAGCTGGACTCCTGTGAACATGTTTTTGAAAACCCCAGATGCTAGAAACACGTTCTAACTGGGCAAGCTACAGAGCATGAGGCAGTATATTAGAGAGTTACCAGCCCCATTTAGAGCCACTCCCAAACAGAAAACATACAGGGTAATCAACAGGCAAATCAGACTGGAGGAAAGGTAAAAGTGATTTTCATCCTGCCTGGAAAATCCTAGAAGCATTTTGCAGATTTAACTATATTGTATGACCAGACAGTACATTAAATTGGGTATGCATAAATTGATTCCAGGGTAATTGAGAATTGTTAATCTTGCCATTAACCCATGCCTAAAACAGACCACTAATGCTTCAGAGAGGATGTGCTACACAACACTGGTTTCCAGGAAAAGCTCAGCTGGATATATTTTAAACAAAGCCAAAACTCATGAAACTATTTCCTGGAAATCAGTACTAGCAAAGTCTGTCCCTTTTCACCCTTTTGTGTTTCAACAGTGAGAGAATATTAGGTTTTCCTGGAATCATTCATATCAATGCATGGCTCTAACAAATTCCAAGGAATTTACCTGCCATCAGAGACAGCTGTAATTCAAACCTGTTCAAAATCCCACTCTGCTCTTTAAATTAGTTTGGTCACCCACAGTTTTCTAGTTACGATGCAGAATAAGACTATACTATTAAGTGACAATTTCAGGAAGGACTTGCTCTACTGAAATAAACTGCCCTCCATAACACAGAAGAACTTTGTGTTTTCCTTGTGTTTGTTTTTAATACTATTTTGGACCTAGGTTTATGTTATGCTTTTAAATGTAATCACCTTCAGAAACACACCACAGAAAAGCCACATCCTTCAATTCTGTGATTTTCAGAACAGGTTCATTCAGCACTTTACAAAATACTTCCTCACATTACATAACTTTCTAAGTTTTCTCCTAAGCAATTATGAACTATTTCGAAAACGTTAGGCTAATCCTTTTGCTTGATACTTAAGAAAATCATAATAACCTCTTCAGAATTTCAATAATAAAAATGTTACTTTCCACACAGAGGTCACAAATCTGCCAGAAAGCATCCCAGTGATTCTCTGATTTGCATATATTAATAAGAATAATAAAAAAGGTGAGTTTTGAGCCTCTTCTGCATTCCCTTACCAAAAGGTGACTGGACTGTCATCCAGCAGAGAGGTTCAAATATTGGAGTAAATCATTTCAAAACAAGTAATTGAGCACACACCTCACCCTCCACCTCCTGCACCAAAATAAGCCCTGGCTCCCACCAGACATGCTGCAACATGCTCTCATCAATCCATCTGCAGGCAAACAAAGCTCAAAGCAGCAGAGGGTGAGGATAAGTACTGTATGTTCTAGACCTCACATGATCACGTTTCTGTTCATCTGATACAGGAAACAGCTATTACACTCTAAGTGCTAGAGACATGATTTGGGGAAGTACACTAAGGCTGAGATTTCTCCAACACCAAAACTTCTTTAAACAGGATTTCCTATTTTACATTCTTACGCAATATCCACTGGCACTTTTTATTAGCCCCATCCACAGACATGCTATGTACAAAACCAAACCAGAATACCTGCATCTCTTCATGGAAACTGAAAGAGTTTCAATTCAGCTGTCCAGAAGGTGTACTTATTAAGCAAATGTGTTTCAGGGTAAAATGCAATGCTGAGTTAATTTATAAAAAAATTCAAGGCTACATTTCTTTTAGGACTACGATAATCTGTTGCTAAAAACTTCTGTGCTTCGAGGTCCTGTGGCAATCTTTACTGAGAGCCTAATATCAATAATACATTACTGAGTTAGTCCTACTGCCCCCTTTTTGCACACTCACTCATGTAAGAGCCATGACTGCTCCCACAGAAAAGGGCTGCTGTAAGCAGTTCTTACACACTGGTAAGAGGACAAACGTTTCACAAGAACCATGCAACAGAATGTAACAATTACAGTATACAGTCAACACTTCAGTTACTCTTTTATAATCCTCAACACCATGAATACATACCAATATTTAAACTTTTATTCTAATCTCTCGGTAGTTTTCTGTAACTGTTGTACTTTTATTCTAATGTCTTGGTAGATTTCTGCAACTGTTTTGACTATTCTCTTCTGTATCAACTTCTACTACATACACAGAGAAATATACAGGTGTCATGTTCTCAAGTGTCACAAACCAAACTAGCTCAGAAGACATTAATGAACACATCAAGTTTCAAATTGAGATTTGACTAGCATTCTTTAATCATATATTTTAACTGTTAAAAGGGATCCAAGATTTTTACTTTCATATTCCAGAAGTCAGTTTTGGCAATAGTGTAAATTTAAACTCCTGTACTTTTAACAAATATGAAATGCTTTTTACTCCTTCAAGAATGTTTCTGTTTTGCAATTTAGTGCCCTGCTATGAATCTGTTTAATTCTACCTCACAATGTTCACAGAAAGAAGCTACTGTGAGGTAATTTTAGGCACTGGTCCTTAGCTAATCCACTGTAAAAAGACATGCACTTTACTCTAGTGCTGTCTCCAAAAAAAGGCTCCAAAGGAGCATTCCCTTTTTTAGTTCCTCCCTGACACCCTTGATTATTTGTTTGCCTTACTGAGACGTCCTTTCTGCCCCTCTCCCCTATTTACTGCTAGCCAACTGCTTGTGTGGCTACACAGACAACTAGAAACCAGCAACTGG
Organism: Notiomystis cincta; assembly: GCA_013398075.1. Taxonomy (NCBI): domain Eukaryota; kingdom Metazoa; phylum Chordata; class Aves; order Passeriformes; family Notiomystidae; genus Notiomystis; species Notiomystis cincta. Next base: position 87,488 of record VZRX01000512.1, on the reverse strand, counting down.
AAAAGGAACATTTTATAAGCCAGACTGGCTCTCCAAAGCAGTTGAGAAAAAAAGAACCCAAATCAGCAAGAGTAAAACTTTTCGAGAAAGCTCACTGGTAGTCACACTCTTCTAAGAGGGCTCACATTAAGAGTTAGCAAGAAAATAGCTTGTGAACTTCATGTTTCAACAGTAGCTTCCTAACAACAATTAACTCCTGTGGGGAATAAAGATCTCTAAAAATAATTTACAAGTACTGAAAATTAGAATTATCCATTCCAGACTAACTGCTGAAGCAGGCAAGACCTTTCATCTAGTAAGAGAAGCTTTTGTGAATAGGTCTTAACATGAATTAATTCTTTCTAATCAGTATCAGTGAGCTGTGAGTCAGTACCTCAAATTACTCACCAGCTAACCTGCTAGTGTGCTGGACTCCAAATGAATACAAAGTTACATAGCTTGTGCTCTGGATCTGACCCACAAGCTTCTCTTTGCAACTGCTTCAGGTAAAGAGAATCAGTAACACTTCTAAATCAAAACTCAGCCACGAGATCAGCATCAGAAAGCCTGCCACGGGTGTCAAACTAAAACCAGAGGCTTTCTTCAGGTACTGATGCTGGAAGATGCAATCTCTCCTCCCCAAACCCTTGTTTCTGCAGCTGGGGGATCTTTCAGTACATTGATATAACTGTTGATGCAGCTTTGCAGTGAGACAGATGAGGAAACTATTCTGAGGAAAAATAACTCAGAAGAAACATTAATTTTTATGACACAGCAGTACTTGTACAGTATTTGGGACATCCAGAAGACAAGGAAAACAGCAGAAATCTTTGAACACCATTTCTCCCCAAAGAAACATTCAAGCCTCAGCCACATCATTTCCCACTGAACATTATTTCCCAGTGCTTACCTTCTGTTCTTCTCTTTCTGTTGCATTTTGACACTTCTCAATCTTCCACTGCCGCATGAAATCTCGCAGGTATCCAAAGAGAGTGAGAACACCATAGCCTACATAGGTCAGCACAGCAACCAGCATTGGAGTTTCTTCAAAAGCTTCATTGAAAGGCCTTTTGTATAATCCTCCATTGTGCACAATATGATTTATCTATAATAAAAATGGAAGGAGAGACAGTTGAGCTATTAATTCAAGACAAGGCAGAAAGACATTTCAGAGTAGTCCCTAGCCCTGTGGGCAGTTTTAGGCTCTGCACCCCCCACCACTCAGCAAAAAGTGTTTCCAGCTAAGTTCAGCCATTACTGATAAATACTGCCAGCCTCCATATAGGACACTGCCAAGTTGCTGATATAACCCAAGTCACAGTTACCAACCTAGGGCAGTTTAATCAAACCTCTCATTAAAATTATTTAGTTTGCAAAGCTACCTACAGAGCATTGCTTACATCTAGGCAAACCAAAATTAAAAGAGTGTCTTCACCAAGAGGACACAAATAAAAGAACAGTGATGCTTCCCAGGATTACTACGGAGAAGAACAAAAGAGAAAGTAATAGTTTTATTGATCTAAACAATATATTCTCAGACCTGGAAGCCTATATTAGTGCAACAAAACAATCATAATCCATGTGTCTGTGTAATTGTTAGCCTAAAGATGCTGACATAAACACTGCACTCATCCATGAGGCGAACATGACACCACAGACAAAAAAGTCATTGTATATAGAGTCTCAACACCACATATATGTCAGCACACAGAACAAAGCATGGCTTTCTGCACAAAATCCATAAAAAAGTCATCTTGCTACTTACATGTCATCTGAAGGTTAGAGATTTACTAGCTGCCTAGTACACACAGCAGGTCTATCTCAAGTACAATTACTGAAATATGTAGTATTTGTGACTATTACAGAAAAATTTCACAGCTACAAGGCAAGTGCTCATCCAATATTAACACTGGAGGAGAAGATCATGGTTTTAACCAGGCTACTTTTTCAAACAGTTAAGTTAAAAATCAGATCTCCCAAGTCAATGAATAAAACCATAGAAATCTAGCCATTCGATGCAAATTGCTACCTGCATGGTTAAGTTATAGAATGGCTACATGATAATAGAACAGCTACACACAAAAAACACTCTACAAGATATAAATCCTCTTTGTGTAGCATCAAATATATATAAAAATAGAAATGTATATCTTAAAATGTACTAAACAAGGAAACCTCAACACCTAGGTAAGAGATTAAACCTAGATGCATCAAAAAAAGACAATGGCAAATAATTGCTGAGGGGTGTGGGCCAGCAGACAGAATAAAACCAGTTACTCACCTGTGTCACTCATCATATAAGAAAGGAAGGTAGAATCATACTAAGCTCTACAACAGCTGATGAATAAATAGGGCACACATACTTGCTGGCCTTACCACATATTGCATTATTTGAAAAGTGATACCTGCTCATGTCAGGTGCTGGAGTAAGTCTGTATTTCAGGTCTATCATTAATATTGTGGAAGCAATTTTTCAGAAGCAAGGGTCTGTTCTTAGGGATACAATTACGCTATAGCTATGCAGTCACTAAGTATAAACCACAACAGCACCTTCCCTCCTGATAGTCATTTCTACCTCTTCTCTTCTGCTGACCCAGTTTTAAGCAAAGCAAATCCTTGATTTGGTCACCCATAGTTGTGGGGACTTTAGAACAGGTGGAAAGAAAATTGCAAAGACAGACTAGGAACTTCTCTTTTAGAAGCAGCACTTAAAGCCAGATGCAGGTAACTAGCCTGCAGTGCTTTGAGGCCAGGTTTAATACTGAAGTGTTATTTTAAAAACATACTGCATACAGTGGCGGCTTAAGTTAGAAAATTACCATGGCTTTGGAACAAGTGTAGGAACACTTGCTTACCACACTGCAGCTCAAGTGCTGGCAATGTAAGGATTTAATGCAGGCCAAAGGTTCATACACTGCTTTCTTCATGAATGATGCCAGCCAAAGAAACTGCCCCTGCCCCACTCACTCCCACTTTGAGCCATCTGCACCAGCCTCCAGCTTGCACAACTAAAGCAACTCAATCTGATTATCAGCACAGCATCCCTTCAACACTGAACTGATCCATGTTGAAAATATAATCGTTTGCACAAGGTTATTCATTAGACTGTAATAGTCTTCACAGCACGGCTCCACAAAGTCATTTGATAGAGCTCAGCAAACAAGAGGCAGCAGCTTTTGGGGAGAGAGGAGGGGCAGCAGCATCATGACAACCACAGAGTCAGTGAGCCAACACTGCAAAGGAAGAACCAGGAAAGCCACCTCTTCTCTGTTACCCTCAGGATTGCTTAACTGTATCATTATGGCTCCTGTAAGCAAAACCACAGAATTTTGTTCCATTCAATACAAGAAAGATCGTGCACCAAAGCTCCCACCACCACAGTTTCACAGCTTGGGGAATTATAAGCTGAAGTTTGCATCCTCATGTTGTCAGATCAGGCTGTGAGTAGCAGCTGTTCAGGAGCAGGCACACCACATACCTGCCACCTGTGCCTATCTACTAGCAGCTGATTTCTGGATAAGCAGACAGAAAACTGGTAGTGACTACTTTGCAAATTACCTAGTATTGAATAACTAGAGATCATATCAAAGCTTCTAATGTCTCTCCCAGGTAACTGGAAGTTCATCTGCAAGTGATGAAAGGCTACATCCTAAGATAATGGATCTGATGTTAACAAACACCAAAAAGTAGTTACTGAAAAAAACAACAACTAAGAGACCCAAATCTATATGCAAATTTAATCAGAATAAAAACATACCAATTTTTTCCAGGACTTTGGAGGTGCCTGTGCTTGTAAGAAATGCTAAAACTAAAAAAGCTATTCAATATGGTCAAACCCAACATTTCACTAAGAAAGGCTGTTTTAGGAATGAACGCCTGTATTGATTCAACTCATACTCCAATCAATTTCACCTTTTAATGTTCTTCCACCAAAATGCTAATACATCCTTAAATTCTCATGTCAGCTACCACATCAGCTGAGAAGCTTGTGTTATCCTAGCAGAATCAAAGAATTAAATAAAAGATTGAATGCAATTCCGCAAACTCTTCATGAAGCATATGACCATAAAAACCCCTCTAGAATTTAACTACAGAAGAAACATTTGTAGTCACATTAAATACAAGCCTATTAGTTTTTGTAAGAATGCCTTATAAATCCACACATTAGCCTTCAAACGAATGCTTACACACTGCAAGCTCCAAAGCTGCTGCAAAAGAACAGCAATTTTAGTTCCAGAGACCAATAAAGATGGTGGCTACAGTTCAGTGCTTAATTTCCTTCTCTAGGGAGGAGAAAAAAGGCATGAAAGATTAAGACTTTTATGATTTCAACAAGCCTTATGATCATAAAGTGAGCCATGACCTTTGAAGTAGAACATACAGCATATCCAAGTACAGAGTTCACTTAAACACATGGTTCAAAAACAGTGTGTGTATGCTCACCTCCACCTCCCTTTCCTGTACTGTGCAAAGTACTTGTAAGCAGAAGAGCACCATCACATTAAGGAACTCAGCTGCAGGAGAACCAGAGAGAACAACTCAGCTGGTTACAGAAGGCAGGAAAGAATCAGCCACAGGTAATGCCTGTGCTGGGCCACACTCTTGGGGAAACAAATCACATGGAATGGTATTGGAGCAGTTACTGAGCAGCAGCAGCAGCATCACACAGCTACTGCTAGAAAGGACTCCACTGGCCTAAGCAGAACACATCACAGTCTGTGATAATCACAGAATGTACTGAGTTGGACCCACAAGGATCACAGAGTCCGACTCCTGGCCCTGCACAGCACAACCCCAAGAGTCACACCATGTATTTGGGGGAGTTGTCAAGAGCTTCTTGAACTCTGTCAGGTTTGGTGCTGTGACCAGTTCCCTGGGTCACTGTTCCTGTGCCTGACCACCCATTAGGTGAAGAACCTTTTCCTAACATCCAGCCTAAACCTGCCCTAGAACAGCTTCATGCCCTTTGCTTGGGTCCTGTCGCTGGTCACCAGACTGAAGAGATCAGTGCCTGCCCCTCCTCTTGCCCTCCTGAGGAAGTTGTGACTGCAGTGAGGTGTGCCTTCAGCCTCCCCCAGGCTGAACAGACCAAGTGACCTCAGGACACTCCATAAAGCTTTTTTTGTAGCCCTCCTTTGGATGCTCTCTAGGTCCTTGTGAAGAAGACAAAAGCCATGCCCAAAGGCAGGAACATTTGCAGATGCTACTGTAGACAACACACAGGACTCACCAGGAGACTCTGGGCACACACCCTGCATTGCAGGCATGTCCTTTAGGGAGAGCAGATGCTACAAGTGCAATGCATGCTGCACACAGCATGAGAGAAATACATGGTAATTGCTTATTGCTGCTACCCCGGGAAAGGTCCAGCACTCTCTATTAAAGAGGCCATTTCATTTCATGCTGACAGGAAGAACAAATTCAGATGATCCTGGCAGACTTGATGTAAACATCTCAAAAAGATTATTTATGCTGGAACACAACTTTGCTAAATTCTCACTAAAATTTAGTAGCTTCTCACTGCCACACAGCACATATACTGCAGAAATTTTACTAACAGGTTTGCAGCTTCTATTTTTAGAAACCCAGTGTGAAAGACCACATCCATGAGCCTGCCTCCCTATGCAAAAGTGGTCACATTTGTTACAAAGGATTGAGGAAATCAGCACTACAGAAACCACAGCAGTGGGAATTCCATGAAGGCAGCTGCTCTAAACTGATAGATATTCTGTGGTAATTTTACTGTTACCTCTAGCCCTTCTCCTTGCACTGCTTTGCTTAGACTTCAAATCTCAGACTGTTACATGGGTAAAAAGATCAAGTATTTGCTACCAAAATTAGAATTAACTAGTTTGAATTATATTTTAAGCTTTAAAAGAAAACCACAGGAGATAAACTTGTTCTATAAAACAAACCTTAAAAGTATATCCTTAATTAAAGATTTGTTCTTCTTGACAGGTATTATCAAATATTTTTATTTGCAACTAATTACTCACAACAAATTTGACACTCCTTGTTTAAGATGCACTTAACACATCTACAAAAACAGAGTAAAATTTCATAATGTTTAAAAGTTGTTTAGGTTTGGGTTCCCCCCCATCCCCCATTAGAAGTAAAGGATGTAATTAAACTTGGAGGTTTTTTTGCTTGCTACATATAGGTGACAACTTGAATTCTACTATTTTTCTGACACTTTACCTTAAATTACCTTAAACCTTGCATGTAACTTTATCTATTATGTTCAGTAGATTTCAGGCATACAGAATACTAAATATGATTTACAGTAAAGATTTCCAAAGACAAAACAGGTCTGCAGTGCTTCCCTAACAAGTCAATCTTTAGGCTCTCAAATACCTCTGAAAGCATTTCCTGACATATTTTAGAATCTGCTCTCATTTTTATAGACATTAAACCCCATTACTTCCTAAACTTTCCAACTCCTGCTTTCTCAACTGGAAGTATTCTTCAAAACCATACTTTAGAATTAAATTCAGTTATTTTTCTAGGATTCATTTCTTAATGATGGCAAAACAAAAAACTGGAAAACTCATTGAAGATGGGCCAATGTTTTATGTTCCACCTACAGAAATTGAAGTTAATAGACAATTCAGATAAAGCTTTTGTCTCCCCAACAAATTGAAAATGTGAAATTTAGAAAAAGCATTGTTTTTGTCGTACAATTACAACAGAAAAATACAACATATCACTCAAGTAGCTGTAGTAAAAAAAAAAAAAAGTTAACTGGTATACGTTTATAACAATTTCTTACAGCATTTAAGGCTTATCACCAGCTAAATTTGAAATGGCAATCCAAATATAATGGATAGATTTTAACACTTCACCCAAACTCATTTCTCAGTAGCACAGATTCGAATCTAAGAGAAGCCCATCACATCAGCAGCTACCATGGGCGTTTGTTTTCATACCAGCAGACACACAAATTCTCAACAAGTACAACACTGGCACTACACCTACTAATTTAATATGGTGGCCTCAAATATTCATTTAGCCAGGGAAAATGTTCAGTAGCTATTCCTTCCTATTCCTTCCACAAAGGCTCACAGTCTTTTATAACTGAATTTGGTACTAGAAATATTGTTGTGCACAAGCACACTTTTTCAAAAATAAAAGAGTTTTGCTAATTAAAATATCTGAACAAGGTTGCAGTCTTTTCTAGATCAGACAACTTTCTTCTCACTTCAGTTTTATGTTACTGACACAATAAATGCAAGCAAGAGCCAGAAAGGAGTAATTTCTTTCCTCAGTCTGATGTAAGCCTCAGAGCACCTGCTATGAGCCCTAAGGCACACATTTTACAGGGGTTCAGGCATTAAATGTTAATGTCTAAACCTGGACAAACTCCCCTGCAGTCCATGAGTACACCCCTGTAACCATGGAATAACCAAGGTTGGAAGGGACCTCCACTGTTCATGGTGTCCAAGCCCCAACTCAAAGCAAGGTTAATTACAACAGGTTGCCAAGGGCCACGTCCAGCAGTCTTGAACTTCTTGAACTCCTCCACGGATGGAGATCCCACAACCTCTTTGGGCAACTTCTTCCAGCATTTTACCATGCTCCTGGGAAAAATTATTTTCCTCATGTGCAATCAGAATTCCCCATTCTTCCAAAATACATGTGTTGCCTCATACTACTGCCACACGCTTCCCAAAGTCTGGCCCCATTTTCTCTGTGTCCTGCAGCCAGCTTGTCAAGCTTCTCTCTTCCTAAGGCTGAGCAAACCCAACTCTCACAGCCTCTTCATTTCTCGGGGACCCTCCACTGGATTCACAGATGGAAGTGGTTATGTTAACATCTTTCTGGGAAGTCAAAACTGGACGCTATTTGCAAGATACAGTCTCCCAAATGCTGAGTAAGGGGGAAACAACCACCTCCTCATGAAGAAATTAATGAGATTTAGAGTCTCAGGATCCTTTTTTTTCCTGTCAAAAATACTTGAATTTTAAATTTGCACACAGATGTAAAAAAAATCACAATTCTGTATTCCAATTCCTGTTTACACCAGTGGATGGAGTAGTTATTTAACATATTTATCTTATCCTCTCATCTGAAACAAGATTCAAGTCAGTGCTACCTCTAAATCACTTGTAGCAACAAAAACTTGCAGTATCTGTTGCAGTTGTCTTAAGTGTGCTGCTCTCTGAGAGAAGCTACACTAACCTGAATTCCAGCAAAAGCATCTTAAAACTCAGGATGAAGCCACTGCTCCCCTGCATCCTGAAGCATCCCACAAGATGAACTTATAAGCAGCTTGCTCTATTTAAGAAGAGCAGGCACAAATCACAGCACTACACAAACTGTTTTCTGCATGTACACACCAAAGCTTCCAGGAAAGAAATATCTGTGCTGGCCATTTTAATAGCTGTTAGAATTCAGGACTTGTGACAGTCTTAAAGGAATGCAAATCCCACAGTCCTCCCACTTTTCTCAACCAAACTACTCCTTGTCTTCCTGAGGAAGCAGTTCAAGACCTTGTTTACAAAGGCACGTATGTTATCTGCAAGTTGATAATAGGATGGCGTTTGAAAACCTTCTAGAAACATCAGGGAAATTAAAATTTGTTTATATAATTCCAGCTCCTATCTAACTTAGAGATAATGCACACAACAGAAATTAAGAACTTGATATCTAAAACTTATATTCCAATTTTACTTTTTTTAGTTTGAGACTATTCCTTCTTAACTTCTGGAAGCACAAAAGAACCATTCTAATGTGAGAAGCTCAATTAAGGAGTAAAAAAACCCCCTCACATTACTAAGAATTTGTTCACAATAATAGGTAGATTCAAATAAATTATCTTGGAAAATAAGGGCATCTTCTCCCATTAAACATGTACCAATCTTCCTATTCTAAGCAAGAAAAATCTTTTCAGATGCAGCACTGGAAAACCATTAGTCATTTGCAGAACACTCCAATGGAGAAATACATTCCAGTTTAAAATTGCAATGCAGAAAGTAAAAGCCATTTCCCCACACTTATTATTCCCACAAGTGTCTTGATAGCTCCTAAAACACCATTTTAATCTTGAACTCAACATTCTCCCCAAAAGAGCAGAAGGGCATAAAAAGCAGAATCATGCACAACTTGAAGAGGTAACTTCACATCTCTTTTGCTAAGATTTCCTCTCTTTCTCCTATCTATGTTCAATTCCTCACATCATGACAATACCCTCTGAGACATCATGCTTTAATCTTACACAGTGCAGTATTACACCAGAGTTCTAAACCAATTTTAAGTCCATCCATAAATTACTATTCTTTCTAATCATGAACTTCCTTAACTGTACACAGAAAAAAAGTCACTTTTCTCCAACATTCCACAATTTTTAATTGCTATATGGTTCTTCAACCTCTTTTAATTAAGGTGTTCATAATGAGATTGAAATTCAGTGAATGCAACAATCTCTCAACAGATTAACTTCAAGCAGGACCCAAGTAATTTGAACACAAGACATCCCAGGAAAGCCAAGAGCTGTTATTTATCCTAGTATTTTAGCAGAATGTTTTTCACTGTGCTGGAGCCCTAACTTCAAATGGTTACTTTCCTAGCCACTGATAGTATTTCATTAATCTCCAAGGTAGCCAAAGTCTGTTACTGCACAGTTTTAGTAGGCAGCAAGTTTCCCTCTCCTCTTACCAAAGAGGACTAGCAGTTCAGAAGGAGACAAACACAACCTTTTTGAAAACTAAGCAAACTATTTCAATGTTCATGCTGGGGTAACAGTAAAGAACTCACTCTGTTTCAAATACCACCCTTAGCAGAGGGAGTTATCATAAGGAAACCTTTGAACATAAGCTTTACTTTTTTTAGGATAAAAACCCCCAAAACAACATAAACAAACAAATCAAAAATTAAAAAAACAACAAAACTTACACAGATAACCCGAGCAGAAACATCCTAGGTAGAAGAGGACTCCTTTTTTTTTTACATAGTTAAAAGTGGGTAAAGCTTTCCTGCACTATCAAGCCCTAGTGGAGGGCATGGTAATGTCCTGCCCTGTCTCAAAGCTCTCTCCTCAGAAGCTCCATGGTTTTCAGATAAATTCTCAATGACTGCATCATTTCTTTAAACTGATGGTTTTCCTTGCCCCTCCTGTTCCCATCATTTTAGCTACATCTCATTTTGCCTCTTATTTCTTGCACAAAACCTGTGAAAGGCTTTCTTGAAAAAGTTCTTTTCCTCATTCTTACTTTTGTGGGTTTTTTACTACTAAGTAACAATCACATTCTTTTGCCTCCTTTTTGGTACTTGCTTACAGTTGCAGATTCTCCAGTGCTGTATGTGGTATATACATACACAGACAAACATATTCAACACAAAGTGAGCATTCACACGTTTCCCCTCTTCTGTATAAAGGCCCAAAAACCAAAAGGCAAAAGACCAATCAAGCAGCCAAATCTGTGATAACTCAGCAAACACATCTTTTGGCAGCTTACCACTGATGTTATCTGAGAAAGCTGGACACAATTAGTGCCCCTAAACAGTTGCTTCTCCCAGTCCAGTTCTAACATTCAGACCCTCACGTTGAAAGTAGTATAAAGTTAGACAAAATAAAATTATGGAGAAAAGAATGTAACACTCCTAATTATAAACCTCTGTTTGACCAGCAAGCAGCTGCCAGACAGATATCAAACTTTCCTACACTCTTCCTATATCCTCTGACAATGCTGCTACACTTTGGTTTTTTGGTAAGATTTCTGATGACCACTTCTCCAGTGAACACTGACCTGCTTTAGAAATAGCTATCTCAAATGCCTCAGGTCCCCAAAACGTATCTGAGCATAGTATCATGTGCAAGCTATTGAGTGAATAGAACATCTCAGAAACCAGCAAGGTTTTTAAGTTTCCTCAGCTTGACATCTATTGTTTTTCCCATTCACGTGCTGCATCACCCGTTTTCCAGATACAGAGGTGAACAAAATCCTTGAGGAAAATGCTTCCCTACCCCACTTTCTGTTCTTCTGAAGTAGGAGAATGTAACTGTATTCAGACCTTCTTTAGAAAGCACAGGGTGGAGAAAAACATTCACAGAACACCCACCTTCATCACACTTTGCCTTATTACAAAGACTCACACGTAAGGTTTTACAGCCAGCAGGGCTTGGTGTTTGCAAGGCAGGACTGCCAAAGCCACGGCTCCCCAAACCAGTACAAGCTGACACTGCTGCCAAATGAAGGTACTGTGCCCCCCTCCATTTGTTCATTCCCAGAACTGTGCTGTACCTCCCGAGGGCCAGGGCAAGACTATGAGCGTCCATCCAGGCAAGGAATACAGAATCCTCTGGTAAAGATAACTCAGGGGAAAAAGTTTCATTTTACTGCATCAGTGCTCAATCCAGTTCACACAGTGACGGCAGAAGCCTACACTGAAAAAACAGAAGGGACAGCAGAGGACTGCAAAACAGAGGCAGGGGAATAGATGGTGACAGGAAAGCTTTTCTCAAGCAGCTTGAGGTGTTCAAGGAAACAACAGCCTACTGCTGAGGCTGCCTTCGTGAGAACCCTCAAGTTCCTTACCCTGTAACACAAAACCTGAGTGTTTTGCAAAGAAACAAATGGAGATCTGCAAGCACGAATACACACTTGTACCACGGGCTGTTAACAGAGCCGGACGGGAGTGCTGCACCAACCTCCAACTCTGCCCTACAGCCAAGTCCCTGCTCAAGGCCGCCCACAGCCGCGGCGCCGCAGCCGGAACAAGCGAGCCGCGGTGCAGACCTGCTGAAGCCCCTTCTCCCGAGGCGCCGACCCGCAGCGCTCTGCCGAGGTCAGCTCGAAGCGCTGCCCCCGTAAAAGCCGCGCACTAAAGTTACAGCCGCCACTCGGGGGACACCGATTCCGCACGCCGCCACCAGCGCGGCGAGCGGGCACCTCC
>VZRX01000512.1:45571-75348 GCA_013398075.1 Notiomystis cincta | reverse complement strand
GCCGTCCCCGCCGGGAAACCGGCAGCAGCCCCGCCGGTGGCTGGAGCGGGGAGAGGGCCCGGGTGGGTAAGGTGAGGCAGGGGAGCCCCTCGCTGCTTCGCGTTGAGGGAGCTGATGAATGTAGCGGTTCCTCCGAGGGCTGTCCCGGGACGCCTCGGGCCGTGTCCTGAGGGAATCATGGGTCGGGGCCTCGGGCGAGTCTCGGTGCGAGCGGCGGAGAGCCTGCAGGGGGGCAGGCGTGGGCGCTGCGGTGCCCTGGCCGGCAGCTCGCGTGAGCTGTAGCTGTCTCGGCCGCGGTCCGGCGGGCCGCCGGAGGCCCTGCCGGGAGCCCCGCAGCCCAGCCGCGGGCAGAGCTTGGTCCGGTGGCGTTTACGGCTGGGCTGAAGGCTGCCGGGAGCCTGGCCGCCCTGCTGAGCTGTATCGCCCCCGGCAGCTGGAGCTGCCCGCCTCCTCCCTCTGCCCGCGGCTCTGTTTAAAATCCGCACTGGGTCTGTGTCCAGACGTGTTTTCGGACAGAGTTTAGAGAAATGTACTTGGTTCAACGACCAGGTGAACTACTGAGTGCCGTGTTCAGTTCAGGGGTGGGTGTTACCAGCCTCAGTACAGTTTCCGTGACCGAGCATCACGCAGACAAGGCCACAAGGAAACCACGAACCCCTGTGTGCAGCCTGGTGGCGGAGCAGGGAGCGGTTCCCGAGCTGCAGGAGTGTTACTGGCAGAAAGGAAACAGCCTGACATGTCTAATCACACACTGAAAGGAGGGAAGAGTGTGACCTTTGAGTTCTCCAGTGTAATTGAGAGGGAAGGGCTGTGGTTTTTCTTTGCACGTAGCAACGGGGGAAAAAACAAAATGGAGAGTTATCAGGTTCAAGCATATTGAATTTGAGAGAATGGTCTCATCCTTTTCTCTCTGATTTGTTGCTGTTGATAGTTATTTTTATGTATTATAGTCACGTTTTGGAGCCTTTGTCATGGACCTTAATGCGAATTTGGTATGAACATGCAGTATCTAACAAGTGAATTAGCTGAATTACAGTCATTTTTCTTCCCTCAGGAAGACAGGGAAGCTTCACAGCCTGGTTTCAGCCTATTTTGTAGGCAGCAGTGTGTCCATTCTGCTTCACGTCTCCATGCCCCCCTTGGACAAGAGGGCTGTTTGTAATGAGGGGTACAAACACAGCCTGGGGTGTAACAAGTGCAAGCTGGGTTCCTTTTCCTGCTGCCACTCCCAAGTCTGGACTGCCACTGAAGCAGGTGTGCACTGGCCTCAGCAGTAAGCTTTCTTCACCTGGTTTTAACCTGCAGTGAGAGAGACACCAGCTAAGATGGGCTGGGCCATGTCCCATCTCTTGTGTTGCAGGCTGGGACCATGGGGGAGACTCGTGTTACTGGGAAGGACCTTGGGATCAAAGCAGCAAACACCCCTGTTTAGCACCTGAGTCCTTCTGTAGGTGGCCTGGCTTTGGTGTAGGTGCAGTGAGGAGCACAGGTGGGGGAAGAGGCACAGGTGATTTGTTTCTGCATGAGCAGGGGAGGGTTTTTGCTGAGTTGAAGTAATCTATGAGGAAACTAATAATGGGGGAAAAAATGAACAAGAAAGAGAAGTGTATTAGGGGACCACATCCTGTAGAACTTTTTGAAGGATTTTTCCCCATTGCCATAGTTGGCTATAATAATTTTCCTCCTGTCTCCTCTCCCTTTGAACAGAACAGATTGAATTATACTGAATTATATAATTGAATTATATATAGTTTTTGCCACAGGGTGCAGATAGTCCACCAGTCTGCACTCACAGGGCACATGTAGGGCAGCACCCTCCACTCCCTGCCCACCTGCAGAGGGAGGAGTTTCACCTGCTAATGCCCCTTCTAGACAGGATAAGCTGTTCCACCTGTCAGGCACGGGATCTCACTGCTGTGTTATCTGTTAGAGCACAAACCCTTTTCACGTGTAGCTACCTGCAGACTGGTCACTTCATCTGTCCTTGAACCCTTAGAATGTGATGGTTTCAGTTTTGGTTTAGGAAATGTAAATAAGGAACCTACTGGTTAGCTCATGCAGGACTGTTCCAGTTTTTTTATTCTATCAAACTTTCAAGGAAAAGATACACTTGGGTTATTATTCAGGCAAGAAAAGTAGGTTTCCAAAAAAGCAGGAGCTGGGTAGACAGCTTGAGTTCCTGGGAGCAGACAGTGTTTCTGGTAGGCTCAAGAGGAGCTGAACCCAAGTGCTGCTCCTCAGGGCTGAGGCCTAACGAGCCTTTCTCACATCCTGGTGTGTCCAGAGGCGGGGAGGAAGGCAGCATGCACCACCACACCTTTTTTCAGACATAACAAAGAGCTGTTTTTCTCTAGGCTTTGGTCAGGGCTGACTACCAAGATTGTCCTAGCTTTGTTTGGAGCCTCCTATGCTCTATCTGCTTTTACTTATATTCCCTGTCCCCAAGACTCCTGTACAAAACAGTGCTTAGAAAGTCCTCTCTGTTCCCAGCCCACCCTCCTCAGTTCAGTTTTCTGGATGTGTGGCTCTCCTTTGGGCAGTGACTTGTGCAGTGTTTTGGAATGGAGATGGCTGTTCCTCTGCAATGGACCCAGGCTGTGTCTCATAGCCAACTTAAGGGCAGCAGTGACATCCATCCACCTTCACTACATTTTACCCAGCTGTGGAAGGATGACTGGGGGATAATACTGGAGGAAACAGAGGTTATATCCACAGCCTAGTAGAGGTTATAACGGTGTGGTTTACAGAGTAAAACACAGTTGCTGCTCCCCAGGTGGAATGTGGCTGGCGTGCTCAAAACCTATTCCACGAAGATTCCCCACACCCACATGCTGGGGGGATGGAACTGAGGGTGGAGTAGAGACACCTCACTTGGGCTCTGTTGAAATCCTTGCAGGGAGGGGAACTCGATGGCACTTTGCAGCTGAGAAACTGCATAACACCTGTCAGCCAAGGGAGACAGGAGATGTCCTGCTGCTGAGCCAACAGCTGTGGTGAAATCATTCTCCTTGGGTGAACTTGGTTCATTATAGCCTAATTGTAACATTAACACACACTCCACCCCAAGGTAGGACCACCCCTCACTGGGTATGTGCTCTGTATTTTTGACTGTATGTTTAAAAACAAAGTGGGAGAATTTTACACCAGTCAGTAGAAAAGGTATGTATGACTGGAGTCACCCAAGCTCCACCTAAATGTAGAGAAGTAGTATAAAAGTAAGTTGAGAGTGGGGGGAAAGTTAGGGAAGATTCTGTCATAACTATTAGTTGATAGGCTGAAGCTGTCCTCTCCCCTGTAGAGACACTTGTTGGGTAGGAATCAAACTCTATGCATGCTGAATATTTAATTGGGGATTAGAGCTTGTCTGTGCATTGCTTTGAATATGGTTTTCCTGTCAGATACTATCACCAGCACCTCTCAATTCTTAACCTGTCAGAGTTGTATATTAATAAAGAGTGTTACTCCGTGAACTGTTGGTGTGAGTCCTTCATGAGCACTGGAAGTTGCTATGTACTAAATGTACTCAAATATAATGTACTCAAATAAATAGGAAGTCCCACTGGAGGGTCCCCCTTATGCTGTTGATGTGTGCTCCTGACTAAGTCAGTTGTAGCTCCCTCTGATCCAGCAGGACTGCTCAGTGAAGGTTCCTCCTAACAGGACTCTGTCAGACTGGTCAGGCACAAGGATCTTGGCTTCCCTGGGGTGTTGACAAACACTGTCACGTAAATCTCCCCACACTAAAGGTTGAGGAAATCTCCCCTTTTCACGTGACACCAACTCATGACACCACCTGCTTCTTCTGGAGCCTGAATTTTGGATCTTTGTTTATGCCATCACAGTGGAACTGTGTGGTTTTGTGTCTCTTTAGGTTGCTTACTGGCACTGTTGGGCCAACAAAAGCCATAGCTCCAGGAACCTTGTACTTGCCACTGAGAGAAGCTGATACAAGTAAACCTTGCCAGAAAAAATCATTAGTTTGGTCCTACAGTGCAATTCACCTTATATCCATGTCAGATACATAGTTTAGTACATCAGCATTTGGGAATGAATGGCTGAGATACGATCATTCAGTTGTTTTGTTATTCTTGGCTTATGTTGGCTTTTGTAAATGGAAATATGGCCTGACAGGGTCTGATGTTAAGATACAGGAGTACTGGCAGAATGGAGGTGCAGTCAGTGTGTATTTACTTGGGCAGCAATAGTTGGAAGCAAGCAAATCTCTGTAGCTTCTGATCTCGTATGTGGTTCCTGTGGTGTGTAGTTAATCACCTGTGCTGCTTCATCTGTCATGTCCATCCTCCATGGACATTGTTTGTCACTCTGCCTGCTGCCACTCACCTTGGTGAGTTGAGGAGCAGGTCAGTAGGAACTTCAGAGGTCTCAGGTTCAGGTAGTTCCTGACAGGGCATCTAAACAGGCCTCCATGCCCTGTGTTCAGGGCTCCCTGGTGCATTCACTCCTAACACCTCCAGCTCAAACTAAAACACGTCGGGAATTTGACCTCACACAATGATGAGGCTCCTATGAGCCAGGTGATGACTCACTTGTTTCCCCCTCTCTACAGTAAAAAACAGTCCCATGGTTGTATACAATGATCAGGATCTCTGCCTTTTTTTGCACTCCTGTTGGGTGATGTTAAACTGGTGAGTTCATTTTGTTTGTGCCTTGCTTTCTTAGTCCCTAAAATGAGAGTAGTGAGACCATTACTGTCCCCACCCCCCTCCCCATGCAGGATGAAGTGAAGGGCTGCATCTGTGCGGTATAAACAAAGCCCTAATTTACATGTAAATGCGTGTGATATCGCTGTAGCAGCAGAGTTGTAGCAGTGAAGCCCTCCTTGTGTGCAGGCAGCTTATGTCAGCAGAATGAGGCTCTTTTTTGAGCAGAACTTTACCGAGCACCATCAGCTATATCAGCAAAACCACTGAATACCAATATAACTACATCCTCATTAGGACCTCGAGGCCCATAGTATTTTCATTTCTAACCTCTTTCTAGGTGCTTAAATACTTTTGAGGATCTGCACCTATTTATGGGGACTATGGCAGTTACCCTGTTTCCATCAGAACCCTGGCAAACAGGTTCAGAGAGATGGGTCTCACTTCATCAGTGGCTGCAGAGCACTCCCAGAAACGCTGGTAAATGGTCCAGAGCCCAGCAGAGCATGATCAAGCTGCTATGGCTGAGTTCAAGGGCAGCATAACTGCTGCTGCTGCATCTGACAGTGCTGATAGTACTGCAGGGGACTGGACAGGTTCTTCCTGTGAGACAGCAGAACTAAAAATGGTGTTCCCTTGAAAATGTCTTTGTTGATAGTTTTCATTTCATCCTGTTCTGATGCTATTACAAAGGTGGCACATGAGAAGACAGCCTACTGTAGAGAAGAGAGACAGTGAGGACATGCCCTAGTATCTGAGCAGTGACCAAACCTTAGCTTGGAGAGGAAGGAAGGAGCAATTTGCCACCTTTCCAGTAACAAGTGCAGTTTTGCACGTTCTTATTTTCCTACCTCTCTTTAGGAAAAAAAATGAGTGAGGGAGGAAGATAGACAAGTTGGCAAAAGACATAGCTAAAGGAGCTTTTTTTTGTTAGTGCTCAATTTTATTCTTGCAGGGTGAGTCAGTTCAACTCATCCAACAGAAAATTATCCCATGGAAAATTTTCTTCAGATTTGTGAACTGAACTGACTTGGTAGCTGGAGGAAGGTGGCCATAGAGTAAACATAAGGGGAAACTACTCCATCTGTGTAGCAAACTGCTTTTGAATTACAAAATCTGGTATTAGGGGTAATGGGAACACAGAAAGAACCTGAAGTTCAGTTCAGAGAAAAAGGTCAATACAGTAAAACAGAAGGCTGCTGTCTCTCGTTTTGGCAAGGATATAGATAGGAGAGAGAGAGACTTTGCCATACAGTGAAATGGGGCAAAGGAGAAACTGAACAGAGTCCTTAACTACCCATAACTAGGTAGTTAAAAACTTTCCCTTCAAAGTCAAATGAAGTAAAAGCTGTACTTAACTTGAGGAGATGAAAAATGTTAAAGGCTGTGCACTACCAAAAGGGGAAATCTACCCTGGGACCAGGGATTGCTAGAGGCCAGAGACAGTGTGATGCTGCAGGCAGGACTGAGCACTCACGTCTTTCCCACTCTCACTGCTCAGTTTGTGTTGCTCAGCAGCAGCCAGACAGGGCTGCAAAGCTCACTCTGTGCTTGAGCCTTGAGTGCAGGGGAGACGTGTCTGTGTCCAACAAGTATAAGAGGAAACTCTGGGAAATGTTTCATAGGCATAAATTCATAGGAAGTTCATAAATAGTGATAGGAAAATCACATCTCCGGTGAAGATGCTGCAGGCCTGTGTGGTTGCTGTATCGGGCATGGCCATAAGAGGGAAGTGTGTGCTCAGGCATTAGGTGCTTCCTCTGGGCTGGAGCAGCCCCAGCTGTGTTGGCTCTGGGCTTTGCAAGCACCATGGATCTGCCTGGGTCCCACCTCCTCTGCACAGCTAAAACCAGGGCCAGAGCCTCCGGAGGGTGAGCTCAGCCACGGCCCAGTGTGCACGGAGCGATGATGGGGATGGGGTGAGAGGGGAGCAAGGGCAGGAAAGTGAATTGTCGCTTCCTGGAGATAGGGGAGGATGACATGTGCAACCCTGACCAGTTCTGAGAGAACTGGAGGTGTCTTGTCCACAGATGATGGGCAATCAGGTGGGGAAATCTCATTTCAGTTTTCTCCTCACACATGGACAGATGTCTGGTTGTGTTAGCTGGATCATACTCAGATTAGGGCATTCAGGCTTGAGAATGGTGACACTGAGGTGCTTTTGGGAAGGGTAGGGGACCTCAGGAGAAAGAGAGCTGAAGTCAGCAAGCTTGAAAGATTTACAGAGAGGAATGAAGGTCCAGAAGGATGTGGGCAGGCAACCCTAGCTCTCTAAAGGAGACATTTTGCCTGAAGCACTTCTAATAGCATTTTGTAGGCCACATGAATAGAGCACATGAGCTGTATCGCAGTAACAAGTGGGTCTTGGTTGTTAGCAGCCCTGTCAGACCCAGGTGACTTACCCTCAGTCATGGGCCATCCCTGACTGCGTGCCTTTTTACTACCTTTGTTAACACTCACCACTGCACAAGGTAGGAAAGGACACTTACACCATGTAATATGGGAACTTGAAGTTTCACCTCACAAGTCTGTGCCTGTTGACTCCCATGGACCCTGTTAGCTGGAGCTGGCATGTGTGTATGGCTGAGGAGTTTCTGCTCGCCTCCTGGAGATCCTGCAGGGACCCGCAGGGTGCTTTGAGGAGAAACACTACTAAGATTGATTTCCTGTAGTTACCTGCCAAGAAATGTGAGCAGCAGGGTCCAGTCAGGAGCACCAAATGACCTGATCACCAGCTTCCCATAAGCTGGCTCTGCAGAGAGGCACCCAGGCTTCTCCTTATAGATCTGCTTCTCTGGGACATTTTCTTGGTTTTTTTTGGTCAGAGGCAGAAACAGAGGAAAATGAATGGGACAGAGCTGAATTTATTCCTTGTTCATGCCACAACATGAAAACAAAATGCATCTAAGAATAAGCTGTACAAGAACTGAAGGCAGGTGTGATGGCCAGGCTGGGGGAGAAAGGGTGAGTGCATCTTTTTGTGCCTGGCTGAGCATGTGTTGATCTTGTGCTCCCAGAGCATCTTATGCCTGTGCAGTAGAGAGACCTGCAGCTGCAGGAGCAGGGACTGGGTGGTTATCTAGAGGCAGAGGTAATGCGAGGGGGAGGCAGCTGAAGGAGTGTGGATTGCCCAGCACATACATGTTGTGTGTCAGCTGCGGGCAGCGGTGTCGCCGAGCAGGGGATGTGTTGTGTAGCTGTGGGCGGCGGGCAGGGGCTGCTGCGCTGGGCATGGCTACAAGTAACCACACGAGGTCACTTTGCAGTTAAATGAGGCGGAGAATTACCATGGCGACTGCACTCCTCTCCCTGACAGATGCCAGGCTTCAGGGCAATAATGTTTGTGCATTGCTCTAAAACCCCCAAACTCTCTCTCCCTCTTTTTGGAAAGGGTGAGGACCACGCTGTCCCATCTCCAGACCGGGAGAGTGGTAAACACTGGGATATGGAGTGGTTTCTGCACACTCCATCTTTCAGTAGAAGAGGGCCACTGTCTGGATACCTCCTACACCGGTCAGTACTGCAGTGCATAGACAGAAGGGCTGTGGTTTGAGTTGTGGTGGTGACACAGAATGGTTCTTGCACTGTGTGTCCACTCAGTGTCCGCAGGAGCAGCGGGGCCTGAGCCAGCTGGCAGCCCTGAGGCAGGAACTGCCTGTGTGCAGAGAGCTGTGTGTTGGAGGACATCGCACCCGTGCTGCAGGAGGCGCTCCAGGGAGCACTGCAGTGAACAGCTCCAATCCTGTGCCACCGGGAACCTGCAGCTCGCCAGCAACAGGTACTGCAAGACTCCACGGGCAGACAAAAGACAAATGTGCACCAGAACATAAAGCCTTTTTGCACCTGGTGTATTCACACTTGCTTTCAGTGCTCACATGGAACATGTTCTCTCTTCTTTCTTAGTTGGATCAAATCATGTCCTGTGCTGTTTTCCTGACAAAGAAAGTACAGCTGCATCTTTCAGGTACCACAGTAAGGTGTGTTCCTCAGAGACTTCTGTATTTCCTCTTCAGAAACCTTACTCTTTTCATCTTCAGAAGCCTTATTTCTTTCATCAGTTCTCTAGTTCTCAGTGGTCTATGAGGCTATTACAAATCATCTCTCTCCTGTGTTCTCAGTTAGAGGTTTGGGGAGATGGTTACTTTGTGGTCTGTGGGGAAAACTTGAAGGAGGAAAGGCTCCGTGGACTAAAAATGTTTTCAGATGCTTGGTTTGGGGAGTAACACTGATGCATTCTGCACAGATCCATATGCAAAAGCTGAAAAGAAGAAACCAAGAAGATGGTGACACTGGTCCTGTAGGCTGGAAACCACAGGAAACCAGGGAGGTGCTATAGACCAGCAAGCAGGTCATTGTGTCACTTCTGCTGCACTGGTATTTTGCAGATATGCAGAACAAAGCTCAAGGCAAAGGTCCAGTGCTTCTCCTCACTGATGTGCCCATTGCACCATCTTCCCTTGAGTACTCATTTTTCCCTGTAAGGGTTTTTGTTTAAATCACAGAAAACTATTCAAGACACTGACAAACAGGTATTGTCATCTTGCAGAGGGCTGGCAAAAGAACAAATAGCTGCACTTCAGTAGAGGTTCAGCAATCTTTCCACACAGCACAGACTTGCTAATTTGCATGGTCATGAGGTCTCATTGGAAAGATATTTTTAAATGAAAAAGCAAGGAAATGATGCAAAATAGATTTGAGCATATTCCAGGAGATAGCTAAATTTTTCATAGTGAAACCCAATAATAGATCAGTCTGTGTGCTATGAACCTCTCATTACAAAAATATATCACAGGAGGCTTTTGCTATCTATTCTGGGCTGAGAACTGACCTTGGCTATTAGATCTCAATTAAGCATGTATGTGACTAATATTTCTTTCTCTTACACTTTTCTGCTGCAGAAAATAATATTCATGGAATCAAACACAGAATACTTGCACAGTCACTCTCCAGATGGGACCCATGGTTTCTCAGTAGGTTTCACACCATGTGAAAAAAAAAAAAGCATTTCTAGTGTGAAATTCAGGGAAAGAAAGTATTAAACATCTGTGAAACCAAGGACTGTAGCCTTCAGCACTGGGCCCCTCTGCTGTTCCAGAATGGTGTGCAGTGATGCTTGCAGCTGCAGGCAGGGCTGAGTAGGCCACAGGAACAGAAAGAGCATACCATATCTTCACTTCTTTATGCTTACTCACCTAGCATCCTTCTTTCCTTTAATTTCTTCCTTATCATTTTGATCTAGAAGGGAAGAAGTGCTAGTGAATTTGACAGTGGTAGTTATAAGACTATGCAAGACTTGCTTTGATGCTTAAGACTCCTATGCAAGCCAAAACCTGTCTGCAGACTTGTTCCACTTTCATCTCAGGTAAATGCTGAACCATCAAAAACAGCATGCCACACTCAGATCTCTCCTGGAGCATAATTACAGTGTTGGGCCAGGAAGCAATCATATCCCTGCACTCATATTTGACAGCTCAGGTCTGGGGAGCCTCACCTTTATGCCTGGGAAGATCATGGAGCAGATCCTCCTAGAACATATGCTAAGATACATGGTATGCCAAAAGCAAAAGAGATGCAAATTTTTCACCAGCCTTGTGATGAAGATTTGATGGAGCAATGTCCTTGTGAAGAATAGAAGACAGTTCTCCTGCAAGGTGGAACAAAAGCCTTGCTTTAAAAAGGGCTGAGGTGTGTTTTCAGCTGTGTGGACTGAAAAGAGGCTTATTTGTGTGCAGCATTCAGAAGGAGTTAGAATGGCTGCAGATTATTTGCAGTAGTGTGGCTAAAATCTTCCTCACCTGTCACAGGCACCTGACAATCAGCAATTCTCCCAAGTCAGGTTTCATCATAGCAATGAGAGCAAGCTGACAAGCTCAAACCAGTCATCACAAGATTGGTGTGGTTCTCTGACAGCCTTTCCAGGTGCTGGCTCTATTTGACAAAAGGTCAGGCTAACATCTGACTCTAATCTTAGAGGAATGTTGTCTGAAAAGCCAAGGGGGAAAAGGCCAGTGAAAATGAAAATGTGCTGACTGGAGTGGCAGAAAGCTGTACCTAAACTTGGTCTCAGCCATTGGGACCAGATAAGACGATGCCAAATCAATCCTCTCTGTTCTAGAAAAGATGGGGCATGCTAATCAACACCTGGTAGTGAGGGTATGTTAGATTTTGGTGCTTGTCCCATATTTAGTGTATGTTTTTTTCCATTTCTCTGCCTGCCCAGGCTGTGGTAAGCAGTGACACTTTGTCCTTGGAAAAAGCTATTTTCAAACTTTTTTTTTTGGTTACCACTACTGCTAAAAATATCATGATGCTCGACTCAGGTTTCCTTTTTTTCAGCTCCATTTCATGATTCCTAGCTCCATTATCTCAAAATTAGTTTAAGGAGCTATCCCATTATGAACCAGTGAGTCTTTCAAAAATTTAAATTCTGTCTGGAAACAAATCTGACTCCAAAACTTTAGTATCAAGCAACACCAATGCCTGGACTGATTGTTTTCAGCAAGAACAGTGCTTTGAAAGATGAGTCTCCTTTCCAGGCTGTGTGCTCTCTTTTGGCCACTCCATCATTTCCAAATCAATAGCTGTCTCTGATTGCACCCCTCCCCTCCAGATCCTGCTCTTTGCTACCTCATTTTGGTTTTAATTTGCCACAGCAAAACTGCAGTAATTTTTCCCCTACCCTAATTAAGAAATGTATCCATTAAGGAGAAAGAAAACAAAAACAAAACCTTCTTATCTAAGCCCTTAGCACAGAACAGAGGAGGAATGATTGGTGAGATGATCACCTCTAGAAAGGCAAGGCCTTTATTGATTCTTCTGGCCTTCCTCAGTAAATACAGAATGAGCATTTTAAATTCACCTAGAAGGAAGCTAAAAGTTAATGTAAAATACTGACTTCTCAACATCAGAGGAAAAAGAGACTGTATGTCTTCTAGGCTGACTCACTTTTTATTCTCTATACATAGTTTAACAAGAATATTTGGAGAGTGTTTCATTGTGCCTTATAGATTCATAAAATCATTTAGGTTGGAAAATATCTCTCAGATCACTGAGTCCAAGCATAAACCTAAACCCTAAATCTAAACCTTGGCTGTAGTGGACAGCCAAGTCCCCCACTAAACCATGTCCCTAAGCACCATTCTATCCATAAGTGTGAATGCCACCTCACATTACCTCTATTTCAGTTTCCCCACATTTTGTTATAAACTGACCTTGCTTCTGAACTTCCAGGGGCCAATGGTCCCGACCTATGCTTTGGAAGGGTTTTGAGATCATGAAACAGATTAGAAAGGCTGTACTGTGGGCAGGTGGCAGCAGCACTGAGCTCTTGAATTAAGGAAATAAGCACTGAGTGATGGTGAAGGAGGGCACAACCCCAGTGCTGAGATATATTATTACATGGACAAAAAGGGGCAGGCTACACAGAAAAGCTCAGGGCAGAGTCCACTAAACATGGGGATTTTGTGGAAGCTGACATTCAACAGCACCACAGGAAAAGTTCAGAGACAGAATAATCTCTACCAACTTGGGAAAAAACAAGATGGGAAGTGTCTCCACAAGGTTAAAGCTTTTGCTTCCTTGTCCAGAGGAATAAACACCACTATTCTGAAAAGAGGGAAAGCTACTGCAGGCTGTTCCAGATCTTATGCCCTCTCTCCTTTACTCCTGATCTAGTGGAAGTGGTACTTTCTATGATGCCTATCTCAATACAAGCCCTAGCTTTGAATAAAAATGAGGTCTGGCTCCCTGCTGTACTCCAGAGACTTATTTACTACCTTGGAGAGACAAACATTCAGCTGATTAAGTTCAGTCTCTGTGCATAATCAGTTTCTTCTAAGGGGCGGTGATATAATGGCAGGAATCAGATGGGGATTGTGCCTGCTGGACTAAAATTACTCTGATTTTCCCAATTGTTCTTCTCCTCTCTGGGATATCAAGAGCAGAATCCTTCAGAGCAGGACCTGCTACACAAGTCCAGCAGCTTGCCTTAAGAGCATGAAAGTATCCTTTTGAGACTGGTTTCCTAAAGGAATAAAGCTTATGTTCTTATGGCTTGTGCATGTGATAAACTTGGTGTGTCCTCATGTTCCTGTCCAGTAACTTTGAAACCTGTTGGTCTATTTTAATTAGATTTGATAAATTTCACAGCAAACTAAGTTCCAGCAGGTAGTAGGTAGACAGTTAGAGGAGAGGGACCCTATAAATATCCTGATTCAGGAAAATGGTGCACTGTGCATGTATTAAACTCTGGGAACATCACATGGGGAAAAAATTTCATATAAGTACTCATCTAGATTAAAATCTTCAGTGAGAACTCCAATTTTTCAGGAACAGAAATCTATAGAGGACCATGATTCATTCATTCTGCACCTCAAAAAGCTACTACTTTTATTATGTGATGATGTAGATTGGAGGAAAAATTATTTAATTTAGGAAACACTGTAAAGAAGCAAATCTAGCACATCTAGCAGATCTAGGAACTAGGATTCAGTGATCAATTTGTTGTTGGCATCCTGATTGTAACAGGAATCAGCCCTAGCAGACAAAGTGGTGCAACACCTGAAATCAGACAAGGTTCTAATGTGAAGAAAGGTGGGGGTCCAGGTTACATTATCTATGGGGAAATGTTGTGGTTCCTGGGGTCCTTCTATGCAGCTCAGAGTAGACTAAGGGGAGATGGTCTAACTGTAGACTTCAGGTATTTGTAGGAGAGTTACAAAGAGAGTGGAAACAAACTCCTGGTAGATGGTAAGAAAAAGGCAGAGAGAATGGATAGAGGTTGTATTCTGGGAAACTCAGCCAGGTGAAATTTCTTCATGAGGTGAGTATGACAGCACTGGGCACAAGTTACTGAAAGAAATGGTAGAGTCTCCATCATGGAAGGTTTCTAATTGTCACATAGACAACAGCATTAATTCCTAGTGGGAGGGTGGACTAGACACCTCCAGAGGTCCCTTCAACCACCCTTTCTGTGGTCCTTTACCTTCTGTCCAGATGATGATGCAAGAAAAGAGCTTGTATGGGCAAAGCTGTCACTTACAGAGTGGCAACTTTTATCTCACCTGAACTTTACCAGAGGACATATGAACAATATGACATATTCTTAGTAATTGCTCAATTCCTTGTGTAGAAAAAGGGTTTTATGAAATGGTTTTTAGGGATTTGTGATTATTATTTGCTGAGTATAAATAATGAAACTTATTTTGTACTGTGCTAAACTTGTGTCAGACACATCTTGTGCCTCCTTGTACTAGATCTATAAGCCTTATGCTCTAGACTATTTTCAACCAGCTTTGGTCATTAGGATTTAGGGAGTCATCAGCAGACTGTGGATGCCTGTCACAAGTCTCTTCCTGTGTAAAAATTATTAGAAAAAAAAGCACCTTTTATATATGGGTCTTTTGAAGCCTCCATCAATGTATTTTTCTGGATCATTACTGTCTGCAGGCCATGTACTTCTGTTAACTTTTTGAGGTAACACAGTCAGACTCAGGCAAGTTTTACAATTTCATCAGAACTAAAGTATGCTTGGAGCACACTGAATTATTGCTCAATTAATTTCGTATCCTAATTAAGTGGAAGACAATCTTATCACTGACAAGTCTCTTTTCTGTGTTAAATCTCTCCTGCTTCAGGTGTGATGCAGAGAATAACTTACATGAATACAAGAAGACAGATCTGAGCTGCTGTCTGCAGTACATCAGACACTGACCAGCTTCACCTGTAGCCTTGGCAGTGTGATGTTGCTGCTGTCTTGGCAGTCCCTACCCAGCTTCCTTCCCCAGCCACTCGCTTCTCTCCACCTACTACTAGCTCAGCAGAGCACACAGCATAGTAGAGGAGCTTAGGTGCACCTCACTACAGTCTGTAGAAATATCTGCTGAGAAACAGTTAGGAAGAAAATGTCAGCAAAGAAAGGAAAAATACCCAAGATCAGAACCATTGCAGCAGCTGGCACAGCTTTAGGGACTACCTTGCCCGAAAGTTACAGCCTGGCAGCATGGAGAGGTCATGCAGTGAATCTGTCTTGGGCACTAGCCAGCAGTCCAGTTGTAACAGTGAACTTTTCTAGCACAGTACTCTCAAGAAGACTTGAGAATTTTTAGTTTGTGCAGGCAGCTTCCTCTTCTGCTTCCAGTATTCATCCCACTGCACTTTCTCATTTAACTGGAGATTTATTTTCCCTTTATTCTTGATTAAAAAAAGGCAGTAATTGTTGGACAGCTAGCTTTATCTATAGATCACATAATGATCAGTGTACATGCGGTAAACAGTGTGCTTCATTTCCAGGTGGCTTTGAAAGAAACACATGCTTATCTTCCTGTAATCAACTCATTACATAAATTTTCTTGCAGAATTGGTCCAGATGTCCTCTTCTTTCCCTCCTCTCCCTCAGAGGAATTAAAAACTACAGAGTTTATCTCACCATGCACCTATATGAACACAAGCAATTATTTGTGGTACCTATAGATACAAAAATTTGATCAGTGCTATGAAAAAATTCTGTTATGTCATCATAAACCCAAGCAAATGAGGTGCAAATGTCAGACTCTGAAAGCTGTGTGGAGTAGGTCAGTGGTTCCTGAGTGTATTACTGGATGCAGCCCTATTCCCTGCTTTTTTCCCAGAATTTACTGCCTCTTTGAAATTATATTCTGGAAGCAGAGTTTGCAGAGCCTGCAGAAGTCCTATGGTTTGCTCACTTGTACTCCACTCTGCTCTGGTCACAGAACCAATGATCCTGCTAGGCTGGCAGTTCAGGAAATTCTCTCTTCTTATTGTTGTTTCTCTTGGTACATGGATGCTTTTTATGTGTCCATTTCTGGGTCATGGACTTTTCATTTTCTGGGTATTTGATACAGAATTAGATCAGGGCTGTCTCACGATGGCATTAGGTAAAAAGCTTGACTACAAATCAGTTTCTCAGCACATTCTCAACTCGGTCATATCTAACCATAAGGTTTCAAAGGACTGGGTACTTCTCATGACCAATTGCTATTGGAAGTTTGCAGCATTTAGTAAAACTTTTAACTGCAGAGGGTAAACAGTATGGTGTCTTGTCCTCGAATCACTGGACAAACTGAATCCAGGAATAAATGACTGCTTGTCATATATTACATATTTGTAGAGAACAGGAGACATGAAAACCATGGACTTAAAATTCAGCCTGTGACATGCAGAAACCAACTCCAGTTCACCACCTTCTAGTTCCATGACTCTGTTGTCTCATCATCAGAGATGAGTGAGCTGGTCAATCTTTGCTTCCTTCTCCAGAGTGAAGAACAGTGTCTGCTTTCTCAGGAAAACAGATATTCCTCTCCATCCTTCTCCAACTTCAGGTGCCACTAAGAGAGCTTTGCTGTTTTCTTTGCCTGACTCAGTCAACTTTCCTTTCTTGTCATGTTGTAACCTCTCTACATAATATATTCACTCTCCTAGGACTCAGCTGTAAATATACCAGGCCTAAGCTACACATTTAGCCTGTCCTTTCTAGCACATCTAGAAAGGACACACATCTAGCACTGAAGATATTAAAATTCATATCTGATTATTTTAGACCTTAAGTTACTGGAGCTCTATGCAGTATTGTATAAGGAATTAATTGCACACAAACACACATTCACCTCCTATGAAATAAGCAGACCAGACACTTTACCCACAAGGAAAAGCTGCCACATATGTATTAAACTGGACTTTGACACTGCAGGCAGCACCCCTCTGCAACTGCCCATAAGCAAAGCAGCCCTGCAGACACACAGGGCTCCTCCACCGGAGCTGGCAGATTGCAGAGGCAGTAGATCCAAAAGAAGCCTGGAAGGAACTGCACAGGAAAAAAAGCAGCATTAACAATACACTGGAACAACTAACAGGGAGAAAAAGAAAAGAAGAAAATAGCCAGCCCAAAACTGATAGAGATCTTTAATTTAAAAACCAAGTAAGTTTATTCATTGGGAAAGTGCAACAAAATACCCCAGGGATAGTGCATTCCACTCCAACAATTAAAATTGCATTAAAAAGTAGATAGGAAGGTCTGAACCTTAAAAAGAACTAGCACAAAAGCTAGTGCTTTTCTTTGTTTCAATATGTTTATCTTTGGGCAACAGAGATAGTCACTGATTAATTTTTTAGGTACTTAATTTACAAGTTCATTGCTTTTATTTGCAAGTCATTCTGTTCCTTACAGATGCTAGCTTGGGACTGGAGAACTGTAACACACAGGCACTTAAGAGAGGGCAGTTTGGAAAGAATTGTGATGGTGGACTCAGTCACATACTGCTGGGAGGAGACCCAGGTGGGAGCTACTAGATATTCTAAGTAGATATCACTCCCAACTGTTTGTCTAAAATCTGAGATAAGATGTTCAGTACCATTCATAAAAGCATATTCTGCTGCAGCTGAGGGGATGCAATCAGGCAAAAGGAGAGCACAGGACTGCAGCAAGCTTACAGCAGGTGTTGCTTGAGGAAGCTGCCAGTTTCTGACCACTGAACCCATTTTTGCTGTTGAAGTAATTATCTTGAAAATGTTGGAGGTCTTACACCCATAGCAGCCTATTCTCATTCATACTTGTTCCTTCGCTTCAGGATTGTCCATCACACAGCAATTATGTATCTTTTGCTAACACTCTCTGCCCAATGATTTCAAAATACTTTATAAACATCACTCCTAAAGCTTAAACCAAGCTTCACCAAAAGCTTAAACCATCTAAGCTTAACCAAGCTTAAAATTCTCTGACATACAGGTATTTTAAAGGAAACAGAGTACAGTAAACATCTACAACAAGATGCCAATAGAGTTCATCTCCTGAGTCCCAGTCCTGAACTTATCCTTCTTTTCCTTTTAAATTCTTTTTCTCCTCCCACCTTTTCATTACAGCAAGAAGGACTACATTTATTCTGCGTAAGTTTATTAACTGCAATACAGACAAGTGACTTCCAGGATTACACCAGTTCCTAATTCCATATGGAAATTGCCTGTCTGGTCCGTGTCAGTATGACCTCCTGGTCTCAGCTGACTGTGTTTGGTTTATGCCTCTTGGCTTTGCTGTTCTCATGACAATTGTCTTCGGAGGGTGCCTGGCCCTTTCCGTTTGTGCCGGATTCCTCCGGGAATTTCTGACCCTCGGCCAACACCTGTCGAACAGTCACGTTGATGCGCGAGGACTGCAGGTACTTGGCACACACCTGCCAATCCTCATCAGAGCTGTGCTCGATGACTGAGCCGACAGGGAGGTCTGACGAAGGAGCTGGGTCGAGGCAGGAGGGCAGAGCTGTGCCCTCAGGGTTGGGGAGGACGCGGGGCACAGCGTGGTACAGCAGGCGGCTGAAGCCAGACATCACCATGATATCTCCGCTGTGCATGAACATCGCTGTCGGCGCCTCCTCCCGCTTCAGGCCCCCGAGCAGAAAGATCGAGGACTGCCCAAAACTAGAGATGGGGTAGGATGGAGAGAGAAGAGAAAAATTCAGGTAGAGAACAATTTTCTGTACAGTAAGAAAATATCAGGAGTTAAATTCCTTTATAAAAAGCACCCCAAGCAATCACAAAACCCAGAGGGACTCCTAAGAACAACTTTAGTGGGCATATGGCAAACAGACTAAGAGATCTGGTTCAACACAGGCACAGAGAGAGCAATTGCCCTGCCAGGTTTGGAGCTCTGCTGAGATACTTCTTTAGTACCCAACTGACACTCTGCTGCTTTAGAACACAACTGTGCTCTCTGCAAAAGGACTCTTCACTCCAGGCACTACATCCATGTCATTCAAGCAGTCCTCAAAGAAAAACCTATGCCCCTGACCTACAGCCTTCTGCTATTCAAATCTTCTGAGAGTGAAGATTATATACCCAATTAGTAAACTGCATTGTACTGCCTTCCTATAACCAAATGCAACCCTAGAAAAAAGCCACCAATCTTTCCATAACAACTCAAGTGTGCTTTCCTGGACTCACCTGAATGATAACAGGGGCCGAGAATGGTCTAGTTCAGACTCATCCACATGAATTCCCAGTGAAGAGTCAAAATGATAGTAGTTCAAGATCCCTGCCTGGGCTTGGAAACCCCGAAACCCACAGGCTGCAGCCACTTGTTCTGATAGGAATGCAAGGTCTGAGGGGAAAGGAGTGTGGTGATTTGCTGAGTACTTCTGGAAGGAGGAGAGGGGGGGGGAGAAAAAAAAAAAGAAAGCCACACCCAACACATCAGAGCAGCAAATACAATTGGAAACAAACGTTGAGAAAGATCTCAAAAGTCTGGCTGATAGTCATGGAGAAGGACATCACATTTGCCTAGAAAATGACTACAACACAGGCAGAACCACAGCAAATTTACCTCTAACCATTAAATTTGTGGCCTAGGCTGAGACTGCCAGAGATTCAATCAATTGTGAAATTCATCATTATATCTAAACTCGAAATCAGTAAGATTAATACCAACATCCTGAGGATCTTCTCAGTCACAACCTGAAGCTGCCAATGGAAAGACAGTTCCATAGCTCATCAACAGAGCTCCAAAACAAGCATCTTTATTCCCTTCATGAATAAGAAACAGGAATCAGTTGCAAATCTACTTTTTCTCTCTCCCATGAGTGATTCTGAGAGGACTCAAAAATAATGACCAAACTTCTATTAAGTCCATCCAATAACAGGTTGATCTGGTAAATAAAAGGCTGCAAGCAGATTTGGTTATCTGCAATATACAGATAAGATGCATATTCACTCTGCCAGTGTTTTTCAGCCTCCATCTATCTCAGTCTTATGAAAAAAAGTTTAATTTTGATCAGGATCCTCAAAACAGCTGTTAGTTGGTAAGAATGCACTACTCTGGTTCATTTAAGTTCAAAATCACATGAGCAGCAGTCTCTTCTTGCTCCTGCTCACCCCACCAAAGGAGAGTAGTTTCCCTGAAGTCACACTAAGCTTAAGTAGCGAGCAATGCTTTTATAATCATCCCTTTTGGTAGGTAAAAATGCCACTTACCCTGCAATATTCACAGGGTAAGAGCTGAGTGTATGCTATCATGTTAAGTTTCAAAGGAAAGAATGCAGCAATGGACTTTTGCTGTTAAACCCTTCACAGTAAACCAATACAGATTAAAATGTTCTAAAAAACCAGTTTCTTAGTGCCTTTCCTCAAGACTGTCTTGTAGGATCATAAACATTTTATTCCATGATGTCCTTCTCTGTTTGCCATTCAGAGTGCTTATGGCTAAGAAAAATGGAGAAGATTTTAATCTCAATACCTTAGTGTCCCAGTTATAATGGTAACCAAGGGTCACCCAGCGCAGCTTCTCCAGGAGGCTCCTGGGCTCCCACTTACTGGAACCTTTCCTTCTACAAAGACAAAATATAAAGAAACAGGATGTGTTATTTTCTGAGGGGTCTTCTGGTAGTGCAGCATACAGTAATGAGATTCACTCATCCATTTCACAGCCTATTAGAAACAGTCAATGCTATTAAAACCAATCAATGCTAAACTTTTATTTTCAGTGCCAATACTTTCTTTCTCCAAAGACCTTGAAAATTTAGTTCATGGAATGTGTGCAAGCTATGGGGCTTACTGCCAACTGTTGTCAGCTTGAAAGCTTGTATTTTCAACATGGTACCTAAGAGATTATTGGATGGAAACACAATGAGCTGCAAAGATTAAGAAATCAGAGCACCTGAAAGACCAGAATCTGAAGATCTGAAAGCTGCAAATGCAAGGAAAAAATATTCCAGGCACTTAATGGAAAATTACAAGAAAGGAAAATGAGCTGCCTGACAGTGAAGCATAGCAAGCTGCCTAATATTGCAAAGGATGGTTTGTTCTACTACTTGGTACTTTGATAAAACGTCCTCAGGATGGACTGACTCACAGTAAAAAGCAAGACTTCTCTAGCTATGACCACAGCATCAAGAAGTCTAGACTGCAGGCGTCCCCTTATCCAGACTGCTACACAGGATAAAGGACTGTTCTTCTCACATGGCAACCCTGAAGTAAAGGGACAGAGTGGTCTGAAGCCACACACCAATTTACCATTCTTACTTGAAGGTGATGAAAGCAAGAAGAGGCTGCAAGGAGAGGCTTCTAGTAAGAACTATGGAAAAGCCCTTGAAAAGTTACAGAGTATAAGTAACTAAATGAGATAGAAATATGTTAGTGACAAATACAAAAGGGAAGGTATTTTCTAGTCTACTCATTCCAGCAATTTCAGCTTATTTTTCTCAAGTCAAGGCACATGTTATGGTAAAAAAAGATAAAGACAGAAAAGGGAAATATACTCAGAAGATAAACATTAGTACCAGACGGCTGGCTCTCATTTATACCCTCATTAGTTCTGCATGAC
The DNA here is from genome assembly GCA_013398075.1 of Notiomystis cincta. NCBI lineage: Eukaryota > Metazoa > Chordata > Aves > Passeriformes > Notiomystidae > Notiomystis > Notiomystis cincta. The sequence continues at coordinate 54,363 of VZRX01000512.1, read as the reverse complement.
ATGCTCTCTGTTACAAAAAAAATTGATATTTGTGCTGTCATGGTAAAGTCTCAGCCAAACATCTAAATTTAATGTGCATTTCTACCTGGATACACTGCTTGTTCCTGCCCTCCAACTATGCCATACTGACAGCTCCTAAGATAAACCAGGAACAGCAGCAAAAGGCCAGTTTCTTTACCTTTAGTAATTTTCCTTAGCTCACTGATTACTGAAAATAGTCTTTCCAATTTCCATCTGTCATAGGGTAACAGCAACTGCAATTACCATAAACACCAACACATTAGCTGTCACATACATGCTGCTTGGAACAATTTATGTAGCCTACAAGCAGGTAACACAGCATTTAGAAAAGGGAGAGCCCACAATTTGTTCCTGTACATCCTTCATTTGACAAGCCATGTTCATAATGAAACATTTTTAGCATGTGCCTTTTGAAAGTGCCCTTCTTTCACTACAGTGCTAGAGTCTTTGCACAACACAAGAGCCCAAATGTGTGTGAGAAGTCCTTATTCCCAGAACTGGGTGTTTTGCATGTGATTTCATATGTGATTGCTAAGAAGGGGCAAGTGTGAGTGTTGTGCATCTGGAAATAATGTGGTCCCACAAGAAAGCACAGAAAAGGTCTGGTATAATGGTGTTAGAATAAGACTGAACAACACAGGAGCTTTGGTCTGAAGATTCCTTGTTTCTCTATTTTCTATTAATGACTGCATCTATAAAACCTTTCCAGCCTTCTCCTTATACGGATGGCCATATCTACATAGCTGTGCATCTGTATCTCCCTTGTGGGAATGCTCTATCCTCTTTTATGCTCTTAATTGTCCCCAGCACCAGAGAAAATACCCAGGTTCCATTTTGTGAGGAAAGCAAAGTATGTATGTCTAGCATCTGTATGCATTCACCCTACCTTGTGATTCCTTCATCCTGAAAAGAACAGAGGAGCCGTGACCCAAGCACACACAGGCATCATCCTGATGGCTTTAAAAACCATTCAAGTTGTGACCCATCTTGGAAGGAGACCTCTTTTTAGTTAAGCACTGTTTTTTGCCTCCCTGAAAGCCTTTCACTCCAGATACTAGAGAGGCTGGCTAGTTTCATCTGCTGCTCCTAGGTAAAAATACAGATACAGCAATTTGCTCACTTGAAGACTCAGGCAAGTACTTCATAAAACTGCCAAGGTTGCTGCCAGCCATCACTCTTCCAAAGATTGTTTTCAACTGAACTGGATTCAGCTGCAGATTAACCTCTGTTCTGATCATTCTCTGCATGCAGGAGGTCCCACTGGGAGAGGCCTGTCTAGCTGGAACAGCACCCCACATTTTCCAGCCATTGGGCACAATCCTTTCAAAGAACAAGTTTTCATCCTTGCCGAGGTGAGCTCTAGCTCTGTTAGTTCTGACCACTGAAGGTTATAGTGGACTTACCTCAGCTGCTCCTTGCTCTGTCCCCACAGGTCAGTGGTCTTCTCAGGAGCCATATGCAGGTCCAGATTGCAGACATTGGGTTTCTCAGGGTATAGCTTGAGACACTGCTTCACCCAGTGACGCTGGCAGCCAGGAAGGAAAGGGTTTGGTATGAAAATAAACCCTGACCACAAAGAAAAAGGGAGAGGATGGAGACAAAATATGATTAAGTGTTCCCCTGGTTTTTTTCTGAATCTATTCTGAATCTCTGACAGGAGTCAGAGGCAGTGAAAAAAGCCCTTAGACATACAACCATTGACTGTGCATATAAGCTAACGAAATCTATTATAGTTAAGTTAAAACTTATTGGGTTTTTTTTTTTCAGAAAAAACAAATGGTGACACAAGGCAGAGGGCAGACAGGGCAGCTAGCACTGGTCCAGATAAAAATGACATACCTATGTAAGGCATACTGATTACAGGAGATAAAGGAGTAAGAACATGGGAATCCAATTACTTTGGAGTAAATTTTGTTTTTTAAATTATTCAGCATGACTTTTCTCTTAAGCCCAGCAAAGTTAGTCATTCTGGCCTAGTTTTTCTACGCTTCAAACTAACTTTATCCCTCTCTCTGAACTCATATTGTCTTCCTATTGCTACTTCATAAAGAAGTCCCTGGGCTGAGCAAGCTTCTAGTAATGTAAAGTGTCCTCCCCTTTGCTTCATTCTTATTTCCAGGTAAGTCTGGTGGTATCTATTTGCATTTTGATATGGTAACACTCAGAAAGGGGCATGAAAGTCAAATTATATCACAAACCACTTGTTGACTGCAAATACTTTGCAGGCTTTGTTAATTAACAAAACAAAATAAACATGCAGCTATTCTGCACATCCATTCAGCCAGGCACCTCAGGTTTGAGGTTTGAGCAGGGGTTTGAGCAGCAGCCCACATGAGAGATGCTATTAATCTGTACTGTACCTACTCTGAGAATCAAGGCACTCTCTCAAAGATTGTCAATTCAGTAGGACTCACCAACACAAAATCCACATGCAAAGAGAGGTAAGGGTATAAGAGGAACAAAGGAAAATGAGGTTCTAAGGTTTTGGCCTAGTGTATCTTTTTGAACTTCTCAGTCATATCAAGTTAACAGAGACAAAAACAGATGAAAAAAGAAGCAGCAAAGCCAGGAGTCTCAGTAGGATACAAACTTGCCTTGTGGCTTTGTGAAAGTGGTAATAAAAACATAAGAAGAGCTACCTGCCAGCATACCTCACAGACACAAGATTAGAGTAACTGGTTAGAAAAAATGTCTTCAGTGTTTTAATAACATAGTCATTCCCTGCACTCCATTCCCTGCACTTTCAGACTATGGCAGCCTCCTGATAGGTTTGGACACAAGAAGGTTCTTTGCCAGAAGCACTACATTTACTTTCTGCTGGCCTCTGCACAGAACAGAATAATAATATTGCCCTTCCTGTCTACAGCTTTTGATGTGGGGTTCTTGAAGCACTTTATCACCTTCATGAAATTACACTCTAGTATGGATTATCCCCTTAATGAAGGCATTGAAGCCTGGAGGGTTAGTTACAAGCAGAGACAAGAACAAGAATCCAGACTTTATGGCTTTTATATCACAAGCTTAGAATATGCTCATGTCTCTCCAAACCTTTCCTTGACCTAGGTTTCTCCTAAGAAACTAGACAGGTCTAGATTTACAAAATCAGGAACAATTAAAAAGTAAGTTATTACTATGCTTATTGTGTCAAGAAAGGCAGAAACTGTATTTCTAACAGTTGCAGTTTTACTATAAAATTCTATGCAAACACAGAATAAAGACTGATAGTGCTAGAAATCAGTCACTTGCATGCATAGGAGGGAGAAGAGTTAGAAATAAGAAATGTATTTCTGTAGCAATCTTTCTGAACTGACTGAAGAACACCACAGACAAACTTTGAAGACAACATAATTGAACCACTTGGCTTTCATAATTGAAAGATATGCGGGGAAAGTGCAAAAGAGTTATTCTTTGTGAATCTGTATGCTAAAGGAAACTGCCCTGAGGAAGCAGATGCAATTCTCTTACTGCAGCACTATCTTGCTACGTCCTATGAATTAATTTGCACCTAATGAAAGGGGTCTCCAACCTCAGTCAAAGGAAGGGTAAGACATGCAGATGCCTAACAACTAGAAAAACCTCTCATAAACAAAAACTGTCAGTTACAAAGACTCAAAGACAGCATCACATGCTTCTCATAGAACTCAGGACACCACAACAGAAATTCACCCAGATTCCTTAGTCTTCTATTTCATTGCTTACTGTGGGGACAAAACGAAATTACTTTATTTCCATTTGCTCATAGAAAAATGAAAGAAATTCTTACTTCACTCAGAAGGCTATTGGGACAGTTTTAGGATGTCCAGATAAATGTAGCTGAAAAATTGTAAAATATTCTCTTCAAGTCCACACGACTTGATTCTAAACAGGACAGATAATTTGTCAATGCATTTGCATTTCATTTTAGTAAAAGGTTTCCTTTGCAGAAGCAGAAGATGAATGCAGTGAAGTGGAACACCTGTGATTCCCCACACCCCTATGCAATGAATAGGAAAGACGTTTAGACAGAGAGTAAATGACAAGCAGACCAAGGGAGGGCAGCTATAATGTGACAGGTAAGTGTAACGAAACATTTATAGAGGCAAGAAGAGGCAGAAGCCTTTCTCCTGAAGTGATTAAATTCCCTGTGTATTAAACATGCCAGATGGGTAGCATGGCTGCCTCAGTTTCAGAAATGCTAGCCTGGCTTCAAAACAACTCACACAGAAACTGACTGAGGTCCCAATGAACCAAAAGAAACATGAGAAAAAAACAAAATTAATCAAACAAAAATCCCTGAAATGAGGATCTGGGGAACTATAAACTCATCAGCCTTACCTAAACCCCTGATAAAATTATGAAGCAAATTTTCATGGCAGCCACTTCCAGACAAATGGTGGTTGGGAATAGACAGCATGGAAGACAAATTTTGTCTACCCAGCCTTACTGCCTGCTACAATGAGATGTCCAGACAAGAGGAAAACAGGATATGATGTTTACCTTGGCTTAAGAAAAATTTTCCACATGGTCTCCTGCAGCATCATTGGAGCCAAACTGGGGGCCATAAATTTTCTGGGCAAATTGAAAGGGTAATCAAAAAGTGTCTGGATCACCAGGCTTAAAGAACAGTGATTTGATAATTCAAAGTCTTACCAGCAGCTGTTATGAGCTGCATTCTTTGATCCTGGGGCAAAGACTGATAACTACATCTACATCAACAACATGGATGATGGGATGTTTATCCTCATTTCACTTACAGATTACACTAAATTGGGGCAGCAGTGGATATGCTAGAGGCTACTGCTGTCCCTGAAACAGACTTTGACAAATGAAGAATGGGCTAAAGAGAACCTCAGAAGTCCAACCGTGGTAGTTCTGCATCTGAGGCAGAATAACGCCGTGCACTGGTCCGGCCCAAGGGCCAAGAGCAGCTCCAAACCAAGGCCAGGCTGCCTTGAGGACAAACTGAGCAGCAGTGAGGGTTAGTGACACACTCTGCTATTGCTGAGCACGACCTACAGGCATGAGACACGAGGGGAGCCAGATTCGTCTCAGATTGCACGGCAAGATATGAGAGACAACAGTCACAAGTAACAGCAAGACAAATTTCTATTAGATAGAAGGTTTAGGAAAAACACATGGCCAAAGCAGGTGCCCAGAGAGGGTGTGTAATCATGTAATCACTATCCTTGGAGATTTCCAGAATGTACCCATACCAAGCTCTCAACATCCTGATCTAATTTGCAACTTCATCCTGCTTTAGGCAGGGTGTTGGCCTAGACCTCTGGAGGTGCCTTCCAACCTGATACCTCTCTGTGACTCTACCAGGTAAACTGCAAACCTAAAACACATCTCCCTTTCTGAAATAACCTGCCTAATGAAATCACTCTGTATATTGAATAGGCCAAAAGGTTCTTATTCACATACTGTACTCAGTGTCCTACAGTGACAAGCAGATGCTGCTCTTCAACTGTGAAACTACTGTATTTCAGCCACGTACCCAGTGTGCATGATTTATTGGGGAAAAACAGATTCTACAGGAATAAAGTCTCTGCCAAAGGCAACAGGAATCCATTCTCATGAGCTATGGTCTGGTTGATCTCACTGTGAAACAACTGGCTCTTCTCACCTTCACAAATATTGCTGCACTCCACCCTTTACCTGATTTCTTCATCCTCCTGCACTTAAGAAAACATTGAATTACACTTAGGTGAACCAAAATAGCTTTTTCAGGCAAGACAAGAAAGATAAGATTGAAAGTGCATGAATTCAAAGCAACGAGGTTGTGTTTAATTTTTCTTGCAATCAGAGGCACCTACCTGGATACCCACTGAGGCCATAGGCTTTCCACTGGCTAACTGGCTGTAACCCTGCTCTGTAGGCATCTTGATCACTGACTGAAGAAATGCTGAGCTGTGATCTGAACACCTGGCAAAAGAAAAAAGATCTGGTTAAAAAAAGAGCAAGAAACACAACACTCATCCAAAACCAGGATCTATACCACACTTGAAGGCAACTCTCATGAAAATGCCCAGTGTACCACAGAACTACTGTCTAAACAGCTGTGACCAGGACAGGGTGAACAGAGCCAGCATACATTCAACATAAGAATCAAAAGATACCTACTGGTTTTACTTAGGGATGAGATGTCCCCCACTCATAAAAAACCCCAAACAATATACACCAGTGAGAAAAAATGCATCATGATTTGTCCATTTCCACAGTACAGCCTCATCATTATAAAACATTCTGCTAATTATCAACCACCATTAGAGAGCAATATACTCATAACACTTCATACTGTCAAAGAACATTCCACATTCAAGTTGCTCATGATCCTGTAGGGTAGATGAGTATTCTCATCTCTAACTTACAGAAGGATAAGCAGCACAGTGATGAAGAAGCCAAAGCTTTGGATGTGAAGGACTACAGAAACCCTGTCAATTCTGAATGCCATCCTGCCACCTCTGTTCCCAACAACAGGATCAACAGCTCAAGGCTTGGCAAGATGTATTTACTCAACATACTCTCTGGAGTTGCAATAACATATGTATTTAAGCTAATATTTGCTGAAAAAACCCTACCAAACTCATTCTACTGTGTTCCAAATCCCTTCTTCCCTTAAGACAGGGAACTGTCTTGAGGAGGGCAGGGTAGAGGCAGGTTGGTTTTATTCTGGCTTTATTCCCCAGTCCACTCTCCATGCACCAGTGGAAAAGTACAGCCTCATATAAGGAAAGAAATGGCCAGGCACACTAGGAATAAACAGGCAGAGACTGCAAGACTTTGTCTGTGACAACTTAAAATGTGTATCAAATTAAGGCCTTTGCACACAGCCTCTGTGGTGGTGCATGTGTAAATCAGTTTCTTTGCAGCTGACAGCTCTGGTTAACATATTCTGAGCAACAGGACTACATTACATACATAGAATTTCTAAGAAATTCTGAACTACTGCTGGACAGCACCTTCTGGCAACACAGTCAGTTTTACCCATTTCTCAGCTCTCTGTCAAAAGCAGCTTTGTGAGTGCCAGCCTTGAGGAGCTTACTTCACAGTCCTGTCCACAGAGTGTCCCCAGGAAGGCTCATCCTCTGACCAAAACTCTGCCACCTCACTGCATGCTCAAAGTGCTTCCACACCAGCTGTTGCCTGGGCTTCTGCAGAACAGGAGATGTTTCTATGCTGAAGAATTACATGTGCTGAATCAGTTAAATAAGCCTGGCAATAGGGCAGATGGGGTAGGTCACACTTCACTTAAGAGCTCAACTGCTTGAAGCAGTTTTCTGAGAAAAAAGAAGCAATATTATCTGGGCCAATCTGCCTGGTTTGTAGCTCTTAAAGAGAAAAGCTAGATGTTTTTAACCTGGGTGAAAGAGGAATAAAAGATGTTTTCACTAGTAAGCTGTCACCTGATCTTAGAAGGTAACAGGCACAGAAAGAACTATATTGAGAGAAGACACATCCTTGTGATGTTTTCAAATACTTTGAATTTCCCAGAAGAGCCATAATACTGTAATCCTTTACCAAATGCAAGATTCCTGCAAGCTCAAGAAAGGCTGAAATGTTAGCAACTTCCTTGGTTAATTCTACTGCCTCTAACAATTTCCTATGAGTCAGGTTTTGTGTTCCATTAGCAACAGTAAAATTATAGTCTGAAAAGATAGAAAAATAAATATCTTAATAGAACACAAAAAAAGAAAAGACTAAGCATTGAAACAATAAAAAATTAGTTTTACTTCAACTATATTCCTCACTCCTATTTTTGACATAGGCTCATAAGCAGAAAATCCCTGGTTAAGAACACTTTGGCAGATATGTATCATCCTTTTGTGAGGTGACAAAACAGAAGACAAGTTTTAAGGATCATTTCTTCATCACTGAAGACATGGTAAGCTACTCAGATGGCTCCTACTTTCAGCTGTGCTGCTGACTGTGTCCCCAACCCACCGCAACAGCTGAACTCGCCCTGGTATCTAAGCCAAGCATTTATCACACAGGAGCGAGAAAGGAGAAGAAACCTGCTAGGGGGAAGACAGCACAGTAAGGGGAAGCTGGTCCCAGCTCACCGAGGAATTTCAGGGCTAAGACAAGGGCCAGCAGACCCCAGGAAGTGTCAGCTCCGAGAGTGAAACTAAGGAGGTTTTACGGCCATACGTTCCGGTGCTTGAGTATCACGTGGTTCTATTAGAGGCTTTGAAGATCCCTACTGCACTGTAGGGAGGTAATTAAACATTATGAAAGTAAATATAAGCAAAAGTAGTACATCTGTGACTAGGCAGCGCGCTGGCCAGGGGCTGCACGGCCCCCTGAGGCCTGGGGCAGCGGCCCGTGGCTGCCGGCACCCCGGGCTAGCCCGCCTCCGGGGGCCGCGGGCAGAGCGGCCCCGGCCCTTCCCAGCTGCCCCTCTCGGGTCACATCGCAGGCACCCGTAAAGGGCTCAGCGCTCGAGTGCGGCGTCCTGTAGCCAGAAACAGGGCGGCACCAGGGATTCGGCGTCAGGCACGAAGGGAAACAGCAGGTGGAGAGAACGAGCTGCAGCGACACCGCCAGAGCCCCGCTCTGGGACACCGCGCAGAGGGCGGGACGCGCTCCGAGCCGCTCGCCGCGGGGCACGGGCAGAAGCTGCCCGGCATTACCTGGCCCCCCGGCGCGGAGAAGTCCACCACGCCCCGCAGGTCGGACGCGTCGCGCTGCCGGTAGAAGCGAAAGAGCCGGCGGAACGCATCCTCCCCGCCTTCACGGGTCAGGGCCGCCGCCGCCATTTCGGGCCGGCCGGGGCGGGGGCGCCCCCCCCC
>VZRX01000512.1:12755-44974 GCA_013398075.1 Notiomystis cincta | reverse complement strand
CGGCCGGGGCGGGGCCGCCCCTCCCTCTCGCCGTCCCTCCCTCTCGCCGCAATCCCAACATGGCGGCGGCCAGTGCGGCGCGGGCGGCCGGGCGCCGCTCCCGGCGGCTCTTCGACATCTTCGTGGCTGAGGTTCCCTGGACGGTGTCGAGCAGTGAGTCTGTGCCTCCCCTCCCATCCCTCCCCNCGCTCCCTCGGAGCTGCGGTCCGCACGCCTCATCTTGTACTCGAGTGAGGCTTTCGGTGCTCTCTGCCCTTAGCTCCTTCTCCCAGGAGCGTCGCCGCTTTTCTGCGAGCACTCGGCCGCACTGAAGCATAGTGGTTTCCACTGGCTTTCAAAGAACTTTACAAAGTACATCCTTCACATCCTGTTGATACTGCCATTTCTGAATAATTAATCTAAAAGTACTTTGAGCTTCTTTGTCGTCGTGTTACCATTCTTTTAACGGAATAAAGTTTTTGTGTGCCTGGTCTCGCTGCCCAAAAAGTAAAGGTGTGGGTATGAACCTGCCACCTTTTCCTGCTGTGGATTCAGACCCCATCCAGGGTGCAGGACTAACACAAACCCCATAACCTCTGCAGGGTGCTGCTAATGCCTCTGTCGTTTATTTCCTCAGGATATAGATCGAGGATCATAGTATTTAGTGCAATTTTTCAGAGATGAACAGTCAAAAAAAGTGTTTCTTTGCAGGTAAATTGCAGGCCGTTGCTGAAAGTGTAAAGGTTCTGTCTACTTGTGTTTCTCCACGTGAAGTAATTCTGTTAAATTCAGCTCAGTGTGTAGTGAACTTCCATTAGTGAGCTGATGGGTTCATTCTCTATTGAGGATTACTTTGGAAATGGAGAAAGTTTGAAACAGGCTGATTGTTTAGAACACTTGCAGCTCAGGAGCCTGCCTGTCACATTTTTCCTTGGGCCAGGACAGACTGCATTGTTTTGTTGCAAAATCTGGTAACTTACCACAAACCTGCCTCCATCGCTGATTCAAGCAATGCATGTGTGTATGTTTAGATTCACTGATTACTTGAGGAGTTTCATTAACGCTTAAAACTGCCAGAGGTACAAAAATCACCAGTGTAGGACAGCCTAATTTAGACATCACTGTGGTACTGAAACCAGGCAGTATCTTGTAGGTGAAAATTTCTCTGGTGGAAGTGTTGCCAGTTATGTCTGATGATCAGTGGCTGAGCTGCGAGCTGTGAGGGGGATCAGAGTAGGGATAGAAGGCACTTGGATACACCTGGCTTTTCCTCATTACCACCTCTTCATTGACAACTGTCTTTTCAGACTGGCAAATTATTTCTAAAAATTAACTTTTTTCTTTTCAGTGCAGTTAGTGCATTCTGAATTGCACTCTGCTTTCTTAGTCTCTTAAGCAGCTGCTTTACCTTGCTGAATGCTTTTCAAGTACTGTGGCCATTTAAATGTCAGTTCTGTTGTGACTGGCTTATTAGTAGATAAATACTGCAGTTTGAAACTACTGTCTACACATTATTGCAGGCTTCAACTATATCTGAAGATCGTGATTTTTTTTTATTATTGCTAGATTCAAATTGAAAGGGATGTAGAACAGCCTTTGCTAGACTCAGCCATGGTGTCACTGACAGCAGATGTCTTAGTGTGAAAAAGGCTCCTGAAACAGCAGGTGTGCCAGTTCCTCTGGTAATTTATGAATCCTTACATTCAGTATCTGTAGAAAGTTTTTAACAGGCTATGTGAATATTTCCTCTAGTAATCACATTTTTTTTTAAACTGGTAATTAGGACAGAGATACAGGCTTTCACAGAAGATATTGCTGGATTAAATTCTCAACTCCAGGAGAAGTTCAGAATGTGTTACAGAAGGACTCCCACATTCTTGAAGGTTCCAAGGTAATGTGCAAATTCGCTTAATGAAGTAAAGTGATGAATTGACTCTAATTCTGCCTTCAACTGGACACAGTAACATGAAAATATTATCATATTCTTTCAAAGTGTGATAAGGATTTTGTCACTCAGAGTGCTTTTAATGTTTTTTAAATCATTACCACTTCTGTTTATTCTCTCCTCTCAAGTTATTAGAGACAAGATCATAGAGGGACCAGACACAACACTCAGGAGACCCAAACCTGCTATGCTAAAGGAATATGAATGCAGTAAAATTGTTTGGGATTTGCTATGCAGCTAGTTTGCAGTATGTAACACAGGTTTCTGCAGGTGGATTCCAGCATCTGATCTGGATGTTGAGTGGCAGTGGGAACATGATAAAGAAAGTGATGCTAAGCTTCGAACTTTAGTGAAATTTATTTTTCTTCAGCTGTCATTTCATACAGGAAAAATCGGCTGCTTGCTTTCAGGTGTTCAAGACAACTTGAAATTTGCTTTAGTGTAGGGTCTTGTTCTCTCCATCTTTAACATTTTAAATGTTAGTAAAGGAAAAAATACAACACTTTGGCAATCTGCATGCATTAGTGTATAGTAATGAGACAGTGTAATGGTCTGGTACAGGTACAAAAGTGTCAGTCCTTGACTGGTCTGCTAGAGCCAGACAACTGTATCCTCCTGCTTCATCCAGCACAGAAACAGAGCAAAGCCATCTCACTGCTTTCACAATATTTACTGTGTAGTGGTGTTGACAGATAAGGAACAAAGAACAGTGAGTCAATGGCTGCCCAAAGGCATTGATTTATTAACAGCCCTCATGTCAAAATCATTAGAAAACTTGGATTTGTTAGGTTCCCTAAATAGGGGATTTTGTTACAGACTTACATGTGCTTCAGCTGATAAAACTACTCCAAGGCCATAGCAGAGAGTGAAGCCATGAGCAACAGGCAAGCTGGTGTATCAGACACAATTAGTTCAAGCCTTTGATTAATTAATAAGAATTCTTCAGTATCCTTCTGACAACTAGTTTCTTATTTTGAGACTTTTAATGCTAGGAGATAATAAGAATAAAATGAATTGTCAAGAGACTTCAGTGATGTAGTGTTTTGATTGTGATGAAGTATTTTATTTGCCATGGTTCATATTACTGCCTAAGTCATTGTTGGTTGTGGTCCCAAGAAGAACCAACCTGCGAGTTCCAACTGTGGTACAAAAATGGAAGCAGAAATTAAGACTCCTTAAACTGTGACTAGATAGGCAGTAGGCTGGTCCTTCATAAATTGTGCTGAACTAGGATGTTATCTATGCAATTATCAAATTCAGTACTAGAAATAGCATAGTGTTTAGTGTCAATTTCCTGGAAATTTTTGCTGCTTCTTATTCTTGAAGCTGTAAGGATAGCTACATGCACTTAACTGCCTAGGCTTCAAAGATTATACTCTACAAGAGGTGCAAGCTGTGAGGTTTCTTTATAGCAAAATAAAAAGCAGAAGGCAAGCAGTAGTTATTTTCATTTCTTAAAAAATGCAGGCTTCTCTAGAATACATGAGCACTTCTCCCACTTTGTTCTAGGCTAGGTTTAGACAGTTACTTTTTATTAGTTCCAGTTGAAAGCACAAGCTTTTAAGATGCATTTTGCTAGTACAGCCAGCAATTGCTATGGATATATAATTCAGCTTTCTTGTCAGGAAAGCCCTGGCTTGGGGCTTGTGAAACTGAATTGGTTATAAACGTATCTTCTGCTTTCTGTCTCTGTTCTGGGTGAAAAATAACAAATCTTCTTGCCCAGCTAATTTCAATAATTTTCATTGTTTTCAGCTTACTCTCAAAGAGCAGATCCGTCGAAAACGCGGTCAAAGAAAGAATCAAAGTGACTGAGCAGGGGAAGGAGGCTTTATTTCATTAAATGTAAAGAAACTAAAATAAAGATTACTGAGAAACTATGAATGAGTACTTGTTTTAAAACAGAATCCAGCTGTTTCCCCTCCCTTGTTCAAATAAACTGTAGCCACACTAAAACACTGAATCATTAACACCCCAGCATCTGTTACAGCATAAGACGGTCATTATATACAGCAGGAAAGCTTTTAACAGATCAAGTCAAAGCTTTAACTACCTACAAAATCTAAAGCTGTAGGAAGGGGGCTACATTCTTACCCTGAGATGCTGGGTAATGGGGAATCAGCAAAGTCAGAGAACTTGCTAAAGAACAATTAATTCCCTTATGAAATGTTTCAAAGTGGTCTCCACGTCTCCCTTCTCTTCAGGCAGCTGTCCTAGTGTGTATATCCACACGGCCAGAGTTGTGAACTGCTGTGTTACAGTGCCATCCTCCTGTACACCCAGAATTAAAAATCCTTTTGCATGAAGTCCAAGCTCGCAGTCCATTTCCCTACCTCTCAAGGAGCAGAGGCATTCAGTCCTTCCTCCTCTTTTTGCTCTCGTGCTCATGTTCTTTAGGGCGGCTGCTGTCTGATGGCCGCTTAGAGCCACCGTGCTGCTTCGCTTCTTCCAGAAACTTGTCCAAGCCAAAGGGATCCTCCTCAAACTGAACTGGTCCATCCCTGCCCCTGCCTCTGGTGCTACGATCCGAGTTAGAAAACTCTTTGTCAGGAACAAACCTGCAGGAGAGGATGATACTCAGTTGACAAATTTCAGAGTACTAATTGGGAATATTTCTTAAATGTATTTCTTTACCTGTTGGTCTTTATTCGAGCCTCTAGATCATCACCATACATGTCTTTATCCACATTTTTACTTGGCCTGTAGATGTTTTGGGCCATATCCTTGCCACTTCTCCAAGGCTGGTCATAAACATTATAAATTTCATCCTCTCCTCCAGCAAAGCCACTGTCCATACCCTGTGAAGAACAGCAGAACAGCACAAATGAATCTACAAAATGTCAGTTAACTTACTTTAACACCAAAACACACTGATGATGTTACAGAGTTACACAAAGATGATATGGTGTGATTTATGATTGATTTCAAATGACTCTAAGCACTTAATGAGGATATGAGTGGGTTTGGATCTGGGATTAAGTCCAGAGTACATGACATTACAAGCCTCAGTCCTACTCTTCCAGAAAGCAGCAGGAAGGATTACAGGCCATCCACATTTCAGAATAATGGATCATTTCAGTCTGCCCTGCAAGTACAGCTGTCTGTAATAGCTAAGTGCAACCATACAGAAATGTGTATTATTCAGAATTTCTGGAAAACATGATTTAAGCTGACTGATCCAAATCACACAGAGGATTATAGAAACTCTGAAAGTAGAAGTGTCTGCTTGTTCATTTTTGGTTCATCAGCTTTCCTTTCCTGCCTGCAAGTCTTTCATTGGAGACATGAAAAAGAATGATTGACAAACTGCAGGTCTATTGAGGGATTTGCTGAAGCCTAATCTATTTTGTCATCTCTGAATAGTATAAAATTCAGGGGAAGTAAATGTTGCTGTTAACTGTTTATATCTTCAGAAGTATTATTAACACAAGCAGTAATAGGAATAGAAAGTATTTACTTGCTTCTCTCTGAAAGCAATTTCCCTATTCAGTCAGTACATTTGCACAAGAGAAGAAAATGAGGTCACTGCAGCTTGAAGGTAAAATAGTTTTTCTCCCCTCTCCTCAGTGAGAAAAATCACAACAAAAACCCTTTAATCCAGCTATACACTTAGAATATTCAATTTATTTTTTTTTTGCATAGGGTCTGGATAAAGGAAATCACTAATTTCCTAATCACTTATGGAAAGACTTCTGAGTGTTATCCACAACAACCATGAGAGCAGGCTCCCTTTAGTATTTTTAGCTGTACCCACAAAGGAAGGATGAGCATGTTCTCATAGAAAGCTGTGCAGCTGTGAAAAGGTATTTTACCTTGCTCTGGTTGAACAGCCTCTGGTCATATTGGATTTCATTGGACGGCCTGGGGTTGGGTACCCCCAGGGCAATAACTTCACTGATATCTCTGTTCTCATTTCTTTGCAGCTTTGACCTGAATTAAAAATGTAAAAGTTTTATGAGGTCAGTAAATCATACTTGTTGACATGCTCAATTGCAACCTGATTCTGTATTAGCTGCTAACGATTTGCCTCAGGAGCCAGATTTTGACTGTTCTTCTTCCTTACTAGGTAACATTTAAAATTTGTCTCCTGGCAAAGGAAACATTTGGAAAAGTTATGTTCAGCTGGGCATGACATTTAAATTTGCTTTCCACTATCTGCAATTCACATCAAGCTGACTTGGTCTAAAATGTCATATTTATTTTTTGCAAGAATCAGTGTAGTTATATTCTGGGAAGGCCGAGCTCTCCAATTTTAACATATCAGAGATTTTAAACCTCCAGAAACCATTTGCACTCAGAAATGGCAGTGGCTTCAGCTAATAAGGCTTCAGCCTACCTTCATAAATCTAAGCTTACTTTAAATGAACAGCTTCAAGAAACAAAGCCACTCTTGATAACTCTGGTCTCATCAAAATTAGAGGATTCAGGTTTTAATCTTTGGTGTCAACATGTTAATTAAACCTGAATATAGTGAAGTTCTGCTAAAGAAAAACCCACCAAAAACCAACAGAGCACACTCCTTTCTCCCATTCATGTGGAAAATTCTACACTTTGGAGGGAGTATTTTAACACAGTAATACCTTTTCATGTAATAAAGGAACTGTGCTTCATACCATGACTATCTCCACATGATACAATTCAGGCACTCACATCAAGAAAAGGAAAGCCCTGTAACAGGTTGCCTAGTGGGGAAGCCAGTGCCAGTACAGGAATAAACCAGCTTTTCTTTGTGACTCACCTTTTATCAGGGGCTGCCCGGGAAAGATTTCTGTCATGCTGTCTCTCTTTGCGCCGGTCATGTCTGATTTCATCTCTTTCTCTAGCTTCTCCATCCTCTGAACAAGTACAAGATTGCTCATTACAGGCAGTATTTGAAGTTGGAATTAATTATGCCACAGACACTGGCACAGTAATTCAATTCAGTATTCTTTTACAGAAGAGTAGTGACCCTTAGCACCATTTAAAATGCTACACTTTAAATAAACTGAACACGCAAACACCACTGCTTTCTTATGCCCCAAGCAAGTGACTGTCCTTGGTAAGAGTCAAAGCAGACATATCCTAACAACTGTGTTCTTCCAACTTTCAAGAGCTTAGAACACTTGATCCTCTGGGAATTAATATCCTAAAACATTTACAGATCGTTGTATCATAATTCTAAGCATAAAAATATCATTGAAATATGAATCATTGAATCATGCAGGGATTTAAGTGTTCTGAAGAACATTCTGTGATGCAGTATCAGAAAATCACTCAGGTTGGAAAGGAGTCTAATTCAAAACCTGTTCTCAATGCTGAAATCAAATCAGGTTGGTCAGGGCTTTTCCCACTCAGGTGAGGAAAACCTGCAAGGACAGACTGCCAGATTTCCTAGGCAGCCTGTTCCACTGCTGTTTGTCCTCATGGTGAAAATTTTTCTCCTGACACATAGTTGAAACCTCCTGCTTCAACTCTTGACCATTGTCTCATTCACCATGTTGCTTGGTGAAGAACTCTGATAATCATTTAGGGATCACTGTGGAATGACCTTGTGGGTAAGTTCCCATTATCTGGCCCCAAAAGCACATCATCTCCTAGCAGAAGCAGCTTTATTCTCTCAGCACTCCTGAAAAGGCACTTCATGACCATTCTGATGGCCTTCCACTGAACTGACTCCCATTTAGCAATGTCTGTCTTGTACCTGGAGGTCCATAACTGCACAAGGCATTCCAGATGCAGTCTAACAGGTCACCAATAAAAGGAAATCTTTACTTCCCTTGACTTACTGGTTCCACTCCTGCCCTTAGCATTACTGTTGCCAGGGCACACTGCTGTTTCATATTCAAGCATATTGTCCACTACAACTCCTGGGTCCTTTCCAACACATTGGCTCTCCAGCTGGCCTGCCCCCAGCCCATTGGTAAGAGGTTAGTACCTCCCAGCTGTAGGACCTGGCATTATATGACCATACCCCTTCACCCTCTAGAGAGACTGTAACTGCTCTCTAAGTTCATCATCTTGATCTTCAAGTAATTCATCGTGAAATGTAATTTCAATCAGAACATAAGACTTATCACAATGGAGACAGTTTAGTTAGGTTGTTAGCAGGGTTTTTGGGGGCCTATGGGCCAACAAAACTGCAGCTCTGCAAGACCAGTTACAACTGTGCAAGAGATAGAATATTGCATTTAACACCTTTGAAAACTTAAAGATGGTTTTGTTCTTCCAGACAAAGCTGCCCTTCATCTGCAGTAAGCTTAAAAAACTTAGTTTAGAACTGTCCACGGAAGCCATCACTTACACTGATGCATTACTAACTCCAAAATTCTCAGTGTCCTAAACCTGTATACACCAACATACTGATGTGAGGTTCAAACCTGCATCCCATCAAACCAGCCAGTGAATTAACCAATAAAGACACAAACTGATGTCATGCTTAGAAATCTCAGCTGGTATTTAGGTATTTTAAGTTCTCAGATTATTGCTCCAAACCCACACTTCAGAGTGTTAAAAAAAGCCATAGTGTAATAACAAAGAAATGTACCTTTTTCAACATGGGTTTTGATCCCTGCTCTTCTCTCCCTGGCTTTCTGAGCCATTTCTCGGAGCTTTTCCTCGTGTTTCTCCTTTTCTTTCTGAGCCATCTTCCTCTCCACCTGGGCACGCATCTCTACTGCCTCACGAGCCTGCACAAGTAAGACACAGTTAAAAATACAGAAAGCCTAGCTAGCACCTGGGATACAAGCAGATGTGTCAAGGAGTTAGCCAGCACACAGGACAGAAATGAAGCCAAAATTAGGAAGCTTAAAGGTCATCAGCCACAGCAGTTAGAGCTGAGAGACAAGACCCATGACTTCCAATAACTTAACCCACGCTGAGCCCATGATTCAGAGACAGGGGGGATAAGGCCCTAAGTCTTATATTAGCAAAGAAGCAGGACAAATCAAAAAGCTATAGCCTATTCAGAGCTGCTTTTCTGAAGGAAATTAACATACAAAGATGATACAACTCTATGGAACAAAACGTTTTAAAGAACTACCTGACCTTTCTGTCAGCAATATAGAGCGCCTCAGCAAGTTTGGCAAAGTTTTCATTAATATGAACAGTCTGCAATCCTCTGCCATCTGCAGCCAGACGTTTGTCTAATGGAATGGTGTAACCCTAGAGGAAACAGAGAGCCAGTTAATCACAGAAACAGCATTTGCAATAACAAGTATTATTGTATTTGTTGTGTAAGAAAACAAAAAACACATACAAAACTCACAGCCCATCATTATTATGCCTCAATGGATCTCCTTTTCAGATGTAATTCAAATTCTTACCAGGTAATACGAAGCTTCACTCCAGTGCCACCCTCCCACCAAATCCAAATCACAGCTTCCCTTCAAGTTTCATCTTAGGACTAAAGACAGTTTTCAAGTGATAAGGTCCACTTTTTGCTTTAAGAGCTACAGAAAATAGCTTCTCCAGTCTCTAAGCCATTTTACCATTTTTTGCTTAAAAACTGTTTCACCTAAACTGCCTCCATACCTGTTAAGAGGTTAGGTGATTCAAAATGAGAAAATAAGGGGCAAGGCAGCCAGCAAAAGTAAGACACACTAAATGCCAATTTTGTTTTCCAAAGCTGAAATTCAAAATTATTTATAGATTATATTTTAAGATTTTTTTAGTGAGCTCTATAAAATTTTTGCTTTAGTTTTAGCATCTGTAACCTAAAATTTGATCTCCTATTTAGCCTCAGTCCCAGTTAGACAGCTGTGTTGGGGTAAGAAAAAAAAAGTAACATCCAAACATGCAGCTTTTCCTTCCTCCATTTGAAAAGGCTGTCTCAGGACAACAGTTTAGTATATTTTGGAATGATTAGACCAGTTACTGCAGCAAATAAATTCTCCCCTCTCTAGGAATATAAACCTAAATGACTGATAAAAATCAAAGGGACAGGACATACCTACTCAAACAAGGAACAAAAATAGCTAGCTGACCAGTGATAAAAATTAATTAATGAAAGAATGCAACAAGGGAAACTCTCCAGAAATATGGACTGCAGCATTAAAAAGAAACATGGTTGGGTCTGTGGTACTCTGCTCTTTTTCAGTTTAAATGTCTTTACATGAGAGATTTTGAATTTAGACTGCACTATTATGGGGATTTTAACTAATATAATGTTTTTCTCTCAAAATTTATAATCTCTGCCATGAAGTAACATATTCCCCCTCAATTCTATACTCTCAGCTGGCCAACCCTTATATGGCAAACTGAAGAAAAATGAACTGTATCATCATGTGTTCTCCATGCTGGAAGCAGCAACTCTAGAGGTTTAAAATCATTATTATTCAAGCTTAAATCATGCACAGAAGTTTCTCATCAGGGTGCAACATGACAAAAATAAATTTATGACAACTTATTTACCTTTGCATTTTTCCAGTTTGAAATGCACGGAGGAATTTTCCACTCTTGCTGCTCTTTCACAGTCATCTGATTT
Organism: Notiomystis cincta; assembly: GCA_013398075.1. NCBI lineage: Eukaryota > Metazoa > Chordata > Aves > Passeriformes > Notiomystidae > Notiomystis > Notiomystis cincta. The sequence goes on along the minus strand of VZRX01000512.1, from coordinate 34,589 downwards.
AAGAGAAGAAGCAAAGTCATCTTCAGATTTATAGTAAAAGGAAATACTGTTTTCTTTCTCAAAGGTAGCTATAAAACCATTGAAGAAAGTTAAAGTAGAAAGTTCAGGACTATGCTACAAAACCTCAACTCTTCTTAGCAGCAATAAGATCACAGAATCAAGGAATGGTTTGATTGGAAGGGACATTAAAGATCAGCTGGTTCCAAAACCCTCTGCCATGGGATTTATTTTTGCACTGTATCCTTGCCAGCAGTGAATAAAGTCCCGAGAGCTCTTCAGCCATTCTCTTAAGCTTTTGTCACACAGGCTGTAACTCACAGCCAGCCTGTTAACATCTGCATATTTAGCAGCTATTCAAGTTGTACCAAACTGATGAACCACCACTACACTCATCTCTCAGAAGGAGCTAATCCTTAATGACACGAGTTAGTGTTATTAAGGATTAGCTTAATAGTGTTGTCTAAAAGCAACATAAGAGTACTCAGGGCTAAAGTCTTGGTCAACTCATTCATGCCATGAACAAATTTAGCAATGCAGCCCCACATAAAATACACGAGACATCTACTCAACCTTTGACAAGCTACATGAAAAGACAGCTACTTACAGACCTGCCCAAATAAAAAAAAGAAAAAAGCAAACAAAAAGACTGCACTGGGCACCAAGTTTATCACTTAATATCACATCAAAAGACCAGTAAGGAGAAAGTACACAGAAACTAACTAGATCAAAGAAGAATTTGTGAACCTACCTAAGCATTCAAAACTGAGAACAGCAATGGCATTTCATACCTTTCTACTTGGAGAGTGCATTACGGGTGCTGGAGGAGATGGTGGTCCTCGAGGAATCTTCTTGTTAATTCTGAGCAATTAAGAAAACAATTTACAATTTCAATCAGCACAGAAATACACTTCAGAATGTTCTATTTGCCATGAACAAGCTGTGAACACTTACTTGAATCTTGGAGGCTCCATAGGGTCCTTCTGCATTTCCACCATCCGAATAACCCTCTGTTTTGCTCCAGAGTTGAATGCAACTCCTTGCTGAGAGGGCGTGTACCTGAAGAAATCAGAGTGCTCAGTTCTCTGCACACAGCTAGATATTCCTTCTCCACCTCCATTTTCACTCAGTTCACTGCTCTAGCTGCAATTTCACTTTACCCACACCAGTTCAAGACTACCCCACTATGAATGTCAGCAGCAGGTAACAGCACAGATGATACTGCACTGAGTGCAGACTCATTTACACCAGACCAGACAGATGTAACTTCTCTTCAGGGCTATATTCTCATATTTCAACCTAGATTCTGAAATAGGAGAAAAACAAGTACAGTACACACAGTTTGTCACAATACTCTCTACCTATGTCTTAGTGTTCATTAAGAACCTCTTCACATACTTTTTTTCAGAATTAACCTCAAACCAAGTGTAATCCTGCCATGAAATTTTTCTGTGTTTGAAAGAGAAAATTATCATAAATGAGTATCAGCCTCCTCATAATTCCAATTGTTTCCAACTGTTCACTTTCTATGAAGGAAGAACTTTGTTACATGTCTTCTTGTGGCCTGAAACTTGCAGTAAATACTTTGCTGTTAGGGCAGCATCATTAATAGTGATCCCTGGCAAATCTGTGTTTTGTTGTTAAAACAATAACCCCTCCAAAGTGCCACAATTCATGACATGTTAAAGATCTTTCTACAAACTTCAAACTACGTGATCATTAGTGGGTTAATTCAAAATACATAAGCCAGTTTCATATTCCTTACAGAAGAAGAGAATTCAAGAGGAATTTCTGTTCTCAGAAATTCAACAAACATACCAATTTTAATCCATTTTGTGTATTCTAACACCTCACCCAAACCCCAGCCCTCCATACCGAATGTACTGTGCAGGAGCTAGTTTGTCAGCAGCTCGAACTGGCATGGCTGCTGCAACTTTTTGGGAGACTGATTTCTCCAACGCTGCTCTTGTCTTCTCTGTTATCTGGAGAAAAAATACCAAAGTATGCATCTCATCCCATTGCAAGACATAAAGCATGCCAATGCTAACTAGGCACATCAGTGCATACAATACCTCTCTAATTGCCTCCTCATCTGGTCTTTGCAGTTCAGGATCATCCACATTCATGACCTCTTTTGGCACAAGATCTGTGTACTTGCTGTAAATAACCTGGAAAACATTAGATTTTACTAGTGCTGGTGAACAGGAATAAGTGTACATATATCAAAGGAAATGTTTCAGGCTTAGACTATACTTTGGGTAGTAATTAAAATTAATATACAACTACAAATGCATTACGATTACATATTGTTCAATTATTCCCATAGAAGAAGACCTGATTTTATTTATTTATATATATATGTATACACACACACACACACACACACACACACTCTGGACCAAATCTTACAGATGGAGTAATCAAAGAAACAAAGCAATCTGATTAAACATAACTGTATAAATCGCTCTCAGAACTGGCAGTTTCCTGCTTCCCATTCCTAGTATTTTCCTTTTTAGGGACCCCAAGACAGACAAAACCCTGCACATTTTTACTTCTGTTTTCAAGGATTACTCAAGAATTTGATACAAGTATTTTCCAGCATCTGGATTTTTTCATTTCATTATGTTCAATATTTTCTTGAAAAATAAATACTTGAGAAATCTGGTCTTGACACCTTGCCTTATATAGGTACTTGAGTTTTCACAAAACATTCAGCTAGCTGCTGGTAGCTTTAAGTCTCAATTTTAAATACAGAGAAAGAACACTATTAGATGGCTTCAGGGAAAAATGTACTGTATTGTGTTAATGCTTCACATGTATCCAACAAAACAGGAAGTTTTAGTTCAATGGGTTAAGACAAGAACTACTATTTCAAGTTCATTATACAGTACATGTCCATCTACAAAATTAACCTTTAGCCTCAGCATTAATTAACCACATGAGAGCCATTTTCTGCTTCTCAGCCTTCACTCCTAAAATTTTAATCCTTTGAATTAGTATCAGTAATATTTTAGCTTCTTAGATGCTGAATGAAGGACATCTGAAGAGCAGTGTTCCTCTAAGGTAATTAACTCATAAGTCCAAGTGTCTTGCTGAAGAAGAATATGAAGAACAAAGTATGCTGAAGGAGATTTAGAGCATCCCAAAAGACAAGAAAAAAGAAAATAAAAGAAAGTACTCCTTGTGGTCCAAGAGTGCTCTAAAAACTACTTTACACTAAGGTACAAATGATCTATGTGAACTATTTAAATTCTGAAGTATTGCATGCAAATGGCAAGATGCTTTATTATGGAAGAAATACATAATATAGATTAAACTATCCTGAAAATACAAACATTTCTGTTGCCATCAAAAACTTGATACGCTTACTTGTTTTAATTTTAGTCCTTTTTTGAAGTGATACAAAGAAGCAGATAAAGAATTTACATTTCTTTTTATGATTTTTCTAGACATTAATCTTGTTTTATGAGTAACATTGAGACATTTCATTCATCTAAGATAAAGAAGAGACTGGGATTGTTTGCTATTGTACTGTGCCCATCTACTACCATATTTCAATCTGTGAAATTTGAAAGGAAGCATCAGCCTGTGTTTTAGATATTTTACTCTGACTGCTACTGAAAAACAGAATCTCCTTCTAGGCAAAGAAAAACCTCAAGTTTTGCTACAGTTATGCAATTCTCTGTCTGGGGCAGCCTTAAAAGGCAGCAATTAGCAATCTGCATGCCACTGCAATCAGAAAGAGAGTAATATTACCTAACTGGCTAAGAAACTGTACCATATGGCAAGATTTAGACATCAACCACATAGATGCAAGTGTCTTGATAGAAATTTCTTGATTTGCTGCACAGAAATCCTCTCCTCAACATATTTTGTTCAATATATTCCAACCATTCCTGTACAGTGCTCACCAATCCTATATGTAAATCAAGAATTTACTATCAGCAATGCAGAATGAGTTCCTTCCTTGTCAAAGAATGGTTTCTCCATATGAAGCATATAAAATTTCAAAAGTCATTAAGAGTACCTGGTTCTAAGCCTGGTGCACACACCAGATAAAAAACTGGTAACAGACTCTGAAACTAAGCTCAGCCACAAAGGCAAATAAGTTGCAAGTAAGTAACATTTTGGATTATTTGAGTAAGATTTATGTTCTCTTGACCTATTCCATAGCTGTGACAGGACTTCCTCCAACAATGGAGCTACTCTCTTGTGTTTTGATTGAATTGACAATATTGGGAAAAAAACCTGTAAATAAGCTTTATGATTTTTTTTTCCTTTAACAAATAAGCCACAGCCTTGGACCATGAAGAAGAAATCCAACTCCAGCATGTAAAGTTATTCTTGCTGGAAAAAAGTAAGGGACCTAACATGTTCAATTCCTTGATTTCACTCTTTCTTCTGTCTTTATAAAAACAAAGGTTCCCATTACATGTTCTTATTTTCCTAATAAGGGGACAGCATCGGTCTCACCAAAATATATCACTACTGATGCATTATTTTAGCCTGGCTTTTAGTAAAGTAAGTAGAGGAAGTACTGAAAGAAGTACAGCAGCACAAGAGCTAACCACAGAGCTGGGCTAGAAATCCTTCATCTCGACAACCAGAGGGAACTCCATCCTCAGATCCATAAGGTCATGTACCCAGGCCTGTCAGCCTCATCCAGCATTTCATGTCCAGCAGCCTTTCTGCCAAACCCAACAGGAGCCTTGTCAGACTATCACACTGATGTCAGTATTTTTCAAGGAGAATTCTCTGAAGCAACTGTTTTTTAAATATGTAAGGGAACAGATGCAAGGGAGATGAACCACTGCAATAGTAGAAACTGCTGACAAGTCATCTACAGATAGGGGCTGGGTGATGGAACTGCTGCCTCTACAAGGAGGCAGAATACTAAATTCAACTTCAAAAAATCCATAAGCTGTAGTGAAAGCAAAATTTGCTTCCTAACTCAGACCAAACATGTAGGTCCTAGAATAGGTTCATAGACTCCATCTCATTTCTGGCATGCTGCTTTTAACTCTGTTAAGAAATATTTTCCTAACCCTAAACCAAGTAACACTCAGTGAAAGATTATAGTCACTTTTGCCTCAAGCCTACTATTATATCTAGTTATTTTTCAAACATATTAAGATTCCAATCTGAACAGTTCTATTACATGCAAATTAAAAATAATCCTACAAGACGTATCTGACAAGCTGTAAAAAAGAGAGTTTAACTACACTATTTTTTTATTATTATTATTTGGTCTGCAACTTCCTAAAATTGGTATGATTACCTCTTGTCTAATTATCTGCTTGAAATTATTTTGTATGCTTTTGACAAAGCAACATTTCTATTTAGCATGAAGTATCAAATATTTAGTAAAAAATTTCTTTGAATAGAATTAATATTTTAACACCCTCTTCTTGAAAAATAATTCCAGACACTAGATAAAGCCTGATGGAACTCCAGGGAAAGTCCCCTCAATAAAAATATTGCCATTGCTGGCAATATTTTTTTCTGTTTAGTCTTAAGTACTTTCTTCCCCATGACAGCATGCAGTCCAATTTGCACTCATCTTTTTCAAAGGTACTACAGTAACATATGAGGCATAGGATGAGGATATGCAAGATGTGATGCTTTGACACTCAGAGTATTAATTAAATATAAAATCCTACTGGCTGTAGAATCTATTTAAAACAATAAATGTATCAGTTGAAAGTATTTTCCCTGATATTCTTAGAATGCCTATCCTATTTTTTTGTTTGAGAGGTAAAGTTTATATTTTGGTTTCCTCCCTCCCTCAAATGCAGTAAGACATGGGGCATATTACATAACCATAAGCTTTTCAAGGCACCCTAATTTAAAGCCCAATAAGTCAAATTATTTTGAAAACAGCTATTCATATCCATTAGCTAAAACACTATTTGCAGTTAACACTCTATTCAGACTCTCTCTGTGCTACCCTACTCTTTACAGAAGGTGCTTGCTGGAAGAAGCAGCTGGTGATACACTTGGTCAGGCAGGCCTCAGCAGTTTTCCAGCCCCCAACACCTGCTTGAGAGAATTCAAGTCCACAGAGCCCACCTGGTTACACTTGAAAAGGCAGGTGTAAATACTCCTTAAATAGACTTAGGAGACCCAAGTACCTGATCTCCTCAAAGCTAGTTAGGACCTCAAGTGTCATCTCTTGACTTTAGAAAGGCTACTGGATACAGGAAGTTGAAGTTCCCCTTAGAAACCTCCATGAGAAACTTGCCATCTCTGAACTCAGCACAAAACTTCTGGAGTATAACCTAATCACTGGCAATACTTCCTGCTGCAATTAAGCAACAATAGCAAAACCAGAGCATCCAGCAACACTGAATTAACCAGAAGCATGAAATATTGGATCAGTAGGACACAAGGTGCAGTATTCTGAAGGCTGACCTGTGTTTTCTGTCCAGTTCTTTGCCCCCCTCTCTACACACTGAAATGAAGCCACAGAACTGTTTTCAGTTTCTTGCCTTCATTGAAAAATGAAGACTGCTGAGCCATCAAGTAAGGTCTGTGCAGAGATTCTCACCATTTTTGCCTTATCTTTTAATTATATTACAGAGATGACAATTTCTGTCTCACATTATTTTAGTTCTTAAATAAGAAAAGAGGACACAATCCATGTGGCTAATGCCAGACCAATGAGTTCAAGTATGTACAATGTATACATACTGTTTTTCCAAGTACACATGCCAGCTGACATACAGGAAAAAATATTACCTTGTCCTTTGACTGTCCTTGTCGAGCAATGGCATCGTACTTTATTTTTCCTTCTGCATCCACCTGAACAGCCAAAGCATTGGACATTTTCTTCTTTCGGCCCATATCCAACGGATATTGGGCCACGTGAATTTCTGGGAAAGCACCCCCATCTCCAAAATCCTACAGAAAAGAAAAAACTAGTGAATGACCAAAAGATAAAAAAAATACAAAATGGAATGAAAGAGCAGATGGATTTCAACAAAAACTAACTTGGCAAGAATGCTCCAGTAACTGTATTCTTTTCACTGGTAAGAGAGCAATTAATGAGAGAACTTACAATTATTAAAAGACATTGAAATGGAGAGATATCTTGTGGTAATTATTCCCTGCACAAAGTAGGAACAGATATTACTGACAAGAATGTGCAGGCAATACTATGCTACATACAATACAAAATTAAGTATTTAATTCTCATGTGAATTATTAATTAGAACTTCCAAAACTGACCTTCTGAAATAAAGCAACTGTGGATACTAAAATTACAAGAGCAGTATTTTTATGAAGACTTCTACTGGTTATTTGCTGCTTTTCACACCATAATGAAGTGAAGGTGAAAAAGAATTCCATTCCTTCACAATGTTATGTGTGTCAAGCACTTCCTTACTTTGACATGTAAATACACTGAAAATTGTGCCAGCACACAACAGCCCAATATTCTTACAGTTTATTTCCTCTCTCCTACGTGTTGGTGCAAAAGCATTTAATAAACAGATAACCAAAAGACTTCTTAGCAGATCATCCTGGCTCTGTAACACAGAGGATGCAGTGGTACCATTCATAAAACAACTTCAAGCTACAGTTTCAAATGCTTTGGAGGAAGCATTTGCTTAAAGCAACATGAGCACCTATCCCTTTCTCTGTTGCAATGGCGTGGCTTTCGTGGAGCCTGGTAACAAAACAGATCAAAAAATAAGAATGGGCCTCTTGAACAGACTGATCTCCCTCCATGCTCACCATGTGACCACACAGTTACCACCACTGGGACAGAGTGGACTGAGACTGATGGCCAAACAGAACACTTCCAAACAGGAACAGTGTTCTTATGCCATCTGCAAATGCTTCTTGAAACACAGTTTCACTTATTTGAAGTTTTCCACTGGATGTCCCACATCCAACAATTAGTTGTTAAATTATTAGCCAAAACCAAATTCAGTCATTCTTCCTTTTCTTTTTTTGCATAACTCTTAATATAAAGAACAGGTTTTGCATTTTCCAACTATGGCATTCCAGGATCACTGGACAAAGGTTATGCTTTGGAAGCATTTACTGCTTTTGAATTTGCACTTGTTCATGAAGCAGAAAGGAGCCCTTAACAGGCATTTTGGGATGTGTATCAATTTGTGGCCAAGTGGTGCCAGAAACCCTTTGCAAACCTTCAGCATCTGGTTTCTTAAAAAATTTCTTTATTAACATTTAGAAAAAATAAGCACTAAAATATTAACTTTAGTACTCAACAGTGTAGGAAGGGAAACCTACACTGGGTATAATGAAGGATAATTTTTAACATCATACATATGCAGCATATGACTAAATGCTGAACCCACATAAAAATGTTTTCTTTCATTTTGGGAACTACTATTTCAAGTCCATGGATCACCACAGAACAGTGCTGGATTTACAGATATGGCCCTCCAAGGTGAGTGAGGGCAACCTTGTTACAAGCTGATGAAATTATGGTATTTGGAAGCAATGCAGGATCACACATGAACTACTGTAATAAAACCTCAGCAGCACGGCTGGTCCCAAGAGCACTGGCTGGTGACTCCTCAGAACAGGTCTCAGAAGTTGTCAAGGATCACTTCAAACTGCAAGGTTCTTCCAGCTCACAGTGAGAGACTCTACTACAGCAGCTTTGTAATCAGAGCTACACATCTCTGTTTTCTTTCTACCTTTAGCAGTTCCAGTTTAAATTACATTCAACTGGCAAGGATTACAACTAATTACACACAACATAGTGTGTAATTATCCAATACCCTTTTGCCAGTAACAAACAACAAATATCTAACTAATTTTTAAGTTTCCTTCCAACTGTAATAATTTTGTCCCCCAACAGCAGCTATCTTTTTGAACAGAACATATGAATGTTCTTTTCTCTGATACACACACGTTCCCTTATTTCAGCTATAGTCCAGAATGTGTATTTAACACTAACAGAGGAACACTGTGGATGTCTTTCTCAGGGGACCCTTGTGTTCACAGACTCTAAACCCAAAGGACCACAGACATATTTCCATATTACAACACAGCAATCTCTGAAGAGAAGTAGACTTAGACCATCCTGTTTACCATCAAATGTTCTAAGTAATCTGGTGGATTAGAACCTCTCCCAACACAAGAATACATCAAGCAGTCTGGATGATGCACGTTGTAAGGCTTAGCACAATTATCAGCTACATTCAGAGTTTATTTCTATTCCAGAATTTGTTTTCCCCTTTAGCAGACACACTACTACTGTATGAATTTAAATATTTACCTCTAGCACCCGTGGTATCCATCCTTTGCGGTAACCATATGGGGGAGGCTCCCTTCGTGAGGAGACCAGAGCAGTCTGCCTGGATCTCTGAGCTCTTGCTCTTTCTTCTAGTTCCAGCTGATCTTGGGACAGCTGGGTTGGAGCTGGCAAAAAACTGGACATCCATGGACAGCAACCAAAAGAGAATGACATGAAAAGTTCATTCTGGTAACTTCCCTCACTGACACTCAACTATGCTTGAGCCAACTTCTTTCTAAGTTAATACTTTCTCTACAGTCACTCTGTACAGATGAAGAAACAATTTATGAAACTCGAGCACTGCACTCATAAATCGCAGAGCAGGTTCTGAGATTCAGTACCTTCTGAGATTAGAGTGGCAGAGGCAATGTGCGCTTTCTCAGCATTCTGGAAGATTCCTAAAAAAACTAATACTAAATTCACCCACATTCACATCGTGTTTGGAAAGAAGCGTGACGATGCCCGTTTTCCAACACGAATGTCACACACCACTGGGTATCCTTTCACTACTACGCAAAAGAAACAAACATCATGTTGCGCTGTCTCTAGTCCCGAAGACTCGCTCTTCCTTTCTCTCGAGCCAAACACCCACACACTGATCTGTCAACAACCTCCCCTCTCGACGCCTGACACCTCCCTGCGAAGTGCAAGTCGAACCCCAATTTTTTCCACTTCCCCTTTTTCAGCTCTTCTTATCTACAGAGCCCTTTTGTGCATTTACTGAGAAAGTATCCAGAGAAACTCAGGATTCCGGGGCACCCCCCGGAACTGCACTCCCATGCCCTGCGAGACACTGCAACTCCTAACAAAGACCGCTCGCCCTCTCTGACGGTGAAGAAACCTCGACAGAACCCCACGGGCCCAACCGAGGCGGAGGAGCCCCTTCCTCCCGCAGGGAACACGCGAAAGAAGCGGCGCCCTGAAGNGGCCGCCGAGAAGGGGGAAGGTGGCGCCAGCTGCGCATGCGCCCTGCCCGCAGTGTGGCCTGGGAGCTGTAGTTTCGGTAGCGTCGCTCGCGGCGCATGCGGGTCAGGCCGCGAGGCAGCCTGGGAGGTGTAGTTTTACAGGGAGGTGTAGTTTTACAGGGAGGTGTAGTTTTACAGGGAGGTGTAGTTTTACAGGGAGGTGTAGTTTTACAGTATCCCCGTTTATTTCTTCAGCAATCCTATTCTGTTCCCCTGTACGACTCACACGGTCTCCAACAAGTTCAGTAACTTCACAGTTCATCCAGCTTAAAATGTCCAAATAAAACGCAGAAAATATAGAGCAAGTGAATTGGAACAAAATTCATTCTGATACCTGCTGCTTTTAAATTGTTGAACTGGGACATGGGAGTGAAGGGAAGAAGAGGGACTGAAAGTGGCATAGAAATATTGATTAAAAAAACCCACAAACTTCTGCATTGCAAACAAGGATTTGTGCTCTCTATATTAAATGGGCATTCAACACAGGAGTTCTTTAAATCAAAACAAAAGATGAACACTTTAGAGTATAATTAAAATTTGGAATATGGAAAAATACTTCTCAGAGAGTTGTAAAACATAGGAACTAGGTGGAGCTTTACATAGGCAAGTCACTCTTTGTGTTAAAGAGGCAATATATATCACCATATATACACAAAGACATTTATAAATTAGTAATTGCTATTGTTTTGTAGCACCTAGTGAAGCAAAGGCAGAAGAGTCCCACTGAGGCAGGCATGGTTCATCTAGAAGAGAAACAGAAGCCAGACAGGGAAGAAAATGGTAGAATGACTAAAGAAACAAACGTGTCCTATCAGAAATTAAAAAATCACACCATATGAGGCAGGAATATGGCAGAGTTACTGTCTCCCAGTCCTCCAGTAATTTTGTCTGTCTCATCATCTCCTCATCTGCAGGGTGCACTACTCCTGTGGGCTAAATTAATCTGCTACAACTTCTAGGATGGGGAGGTTTGGAGGGGGGTAAGGGCAATCCTGTGCACTCTGTCTGTGCCCAAACTCGTCATCTCCAGTGGGAATCAGCTTTTGGCTTAGCCTTGTGGTGACAGCAGCTCTGTCACCACCTCTGTGAATGACAGACACTTCCCCTTCTCTCTGAGATAGCTGGTGTCTTATGAGCACTTCAGACAGAGTTAAAGATACAAGACTTTGTCACCCACCATTTATCAATAATTTTCCTAAGCAGAACTCATCTGTCATCCCTTCTACCCATTTCTGTCACTCATTTAGTAACAGCATTGCTGTTGTCAGATCTGGCAATATTGCCAGCTGATTCAGGAGCCTCCTTTCCCCTTAGAAGTTGCCCAGACTTCTGTGCCCAGCTGCTATAATAGTCTCACTGAAAAAAATTATGTTTTATCCTTCCTACTTTGCCATTTCTCCCTCTTCCTTTGCTGTGGAGTATTATACAATGCTGTGTGGCAAACACACAACCTTGTGAGCTATTTCACAACACAGTTTGTGTGACAGCCACAGTACAAAGCTGCTGTTTAGAAGGTACAACTGCAGGTGAGCAATCTGCTTCAGTTCCTGCATTAAGATGCTCCTTTCGTTTCCTCAGTCTCACAGCTTGTTCTGAGGACTGTGCAGGCCATTCCTCATTGCAGACAGGTAGCTCTCAGTGCTTGCAGATGTTTAGAGTTGTCTGGATTTAAGCAACACTGGTTCTTTTGTATGTTTTCTTCCCCTTGAACCTCTGTTTTTTTGTGGTTTAGTTTTAGTGTCTGACTTGGTTAATGTCGAGTTTGCCAATATGGAAGGCCCTTAGCCCAGGGTAGAGAGGATCATGTGGCACAAAGAAGCTGTACAAGCTTATTCAAAACCATATGGCTCAGTAAACTCATCACAGTCTTTATTTTATGCAACTGCTGCAAATCAAGCTATGATAATTTCTTGTCCCTGCTCTGCATTATGTATCATGTTTCAAATCTAAATACTTATATATATGGTTTAACTGGTTAAAAAATGTTTACTAGGAAAAGAAATTCAGAGAAGTTATGAACTTAAAACCTGTGTGAAGTTTGGAAGAGTCAGCTCCTGGGAGCAGGGACATTTTTAGTTTGATGAGAATTACTGTTTCTAATAAGCTCAAGAGGAGCTGAGCCCAGGTACTGTTGGTAAAGGCTGAGGCATAATGAGCATTTCTCAGGTCCCAGCGTGGCCTGAACAGGGCAGGGGATGGGGTAGGGGAGGAAGACTCTCCCACCACACCATTACTTCTGCTTCTGATGATGTCTTGATTAAAGAATTAGTGCTGTGCAGCACTTGAAGAGGTGTGCCACTGGGGTCAGGAATGGGCTGGCATTTCAAAATACAAAGGAATTGTCAGCAGTGGATCCATGCTGCATAAGGTATTTCTGAGGAACTTACAGAGGAAGGGGCACTCTGTGATTTATACTGGTCACTGTTTTCATCAGCTTGCTATCAGTATGAAGCTGCTATTCATGAAATCTGTGTGTTTCAAAATGAGTGGCAAAACGTTCAGGGATACTGGGAGGAGAGTCATACAGTGTGAGCTGGATGAATTAGTAATTAGAATCAATTTAAATGGGCTGTGTTTCAACATCACATTGTGCAAATACATATCTGTAAGTAAGAAATGTGGGGTAAAGAACAGGCTGTGCTGGGAACCAGTGACTCTGAAAAGGACCCGTGAGGGTTATGACAGACAAGCAGCTTAGGACAAATTTCTTGTGCTATGAAGTAATAAAAAGTCTCATGCAGGCCATGGATGTAGAAGCAGGGACATGGTGAACTCTGAAGGGACTCTTGTCCTGGTCTTCAAGTGTCTAAACCAATGCTGGAAGGTAGAAGAGGGTTAAAAGACTACAAAGATATTATAAGGCTATCCTTAATTGGAAGTGTAGGGGAAATACAATAAGTAAATTTGTTTTGTGGTGAGGTTTAAGAGGTAAACGTTAATATTGCCAGATTAGAATGAGGTTAACTCCATTTATCTGTCCTTTGACAATTACATTACAAGGAAAAATTACCTGAGCGAGCAAATGAAAATATTCAGTATATTTTGTTCATTACAAAAAATTGAGAGGAGATTTGACCATCTTGGATATGTATCTGTAAAAATTAGAAATGCAAGATACAAAGCCACTACTTAATCTCATAGGGGAAGGCAAAACAATAACAGTCAGGTGAAACTTAAAGGCTCAAAATCACAGTGGGACAAGAAAAGTTAATATTCCCTTCTGAATTTATGATCTCTGTGCATCTTCATGTATCTCCTAGGTCTGGACTTTTTCTGAACCTGGTAATTGTTCAAATGGCAGAGCTGTTCTCTGCTCTACTCTGCACTGGTATGGCCTCACCTCAAGTCCTGTGGGTGGTTTTGGGTACCACAATGTAAAGAGGACACAAAGCTATTAAAGAATGTCCAGAGGAGGGCTAAGAAGATGATGAAGGGTTTGGAGGGGAAGCCTTCTGAGGAGTGACTGAGGTTCCTTGGTCTGTTCAACCTGGAGAAGAGGAGACTGAGGGGAGACCTCATTGCAGCTACAGCTTCCTTTAGAGGGGAAGAGGAGGGGCAGACACCGATCTCTTCTGTCTGGTCACCAGTGAGAGGACCCGAGGGAGTGCCATGAAGCTGAGTCAGGGGAGGTTTAGGTTGGATATGAGAAAGAGGTTTTTCACCCAGAGGGTGGCTGGGCACTGGAACAGGCTCCCCAGGGAAATGATCAGAGCATCAAGCCTGACAGAGTTCAAGAAGTATCAGGACAACGCTCTCAGGCACATGGTGTGACTCTTGGGGTGCAGGGCCAGGTGTTGGACTCACTGATCCTTGTGTGTCCCTTCCAACTCAGCTTATTCTGTGCTTCTCTCAAAAGAAACATTAGGCAAGGAATGGTTCTGAGAATCTGAAACGTATTTTCCACAAATATAAATCTCTCTCTAAGACAAAAAGGATTAATTCCTTTCTGTTTTTATCATGATATTTTTCGGACAATATCTTTCTGGACAATAATGATATCAGGTTTCCACATGCATCTCTATTCACAAAATGATCATGCCCAAATGATCCTTGGTATGGTGAGTAAGGAGTTCAGGCTCTGCAGAGGTCTTGTCATGGGTGGGAGGAGGGACATTTTTAGTTTGATGAGAATATCACAGCTGGTTTTAAGAACATATTTCTGATGCATTCTGAGGAGTCTTTTGGGGTAGATTTAGGCTGTTAAGTTCTCTGCACCTTTTTTATCTACTCCAGCACTTTTCACATTTGCAAATCCAGAATTCAATGGTTCATGAAATATCTTGTAACAAATGAAGATGATGATACAAAGTAATGGAATAAGCTATTGTTAATATCAGATATCTGTATGCCTACCAGCTGCTGCACATAGTCGGACACAAATGATCAAAATAAACGACTCTTCTTAACTCAAGGGATAAATTATGCCACAGGTAAGATGCTAAACAGTGAAAGAGAAGAGATTTAACTAGATGGAAAGGTTCAACCACATCAGCAAGCTCTGTACTTCACATTCCCTTAGGGGTTACAGGCAGCACTCAGAAGGAATAAGAGTGCTTTTGTAAAAAATTTTTTTAATTCTTCAAGCCATGTCTGTGTTCTTTGGAATGACTGAAATGAAGGCTGGTTTAATTTCTGTTATTTGTGCATATTGTAGAAAAGTAAACTTTCTTGGGCAAAAATGTTCTCATGTACTTCTGTAAAAACTGCAGACTCTGGGGGTGTTTTGCAGAGGTCTTGGAAGCATTCCACTTCCAGGGGATAAGATCTTTTCACAGAGGACATGGCCCTCTGACACTTCCCAGCAACCTGCAAGAGGAAGTGAGTGCCCTCTAGGCACCCACAGCTTTAGCAAACAAAGTAAGGGGCATTTTTTGCCAACAGAAATTATGAGAGAGAGGTATGGAAGTGGCGTGCAATTGTCTGAACTGATACCACACAACAAGGTTGAGCAAAGGCCTTGAAGGAACAAAATAGTGGTACAAATGGATTTTGCTGCTCATATAAAGCCCTGTTCTCCAAGGAGCACATCACTTTCCATTGTCACATTCAGATTTTGGTGACTACTGAGTCACAGGGACTGAATGACCTTGGGCAATGGGCATGTTTCTGTCGAGAGATGTTTAATCCAAATATTGGCTCTGTACAGAATGATTGGTAAGAGATGCTATTCTAAAATTTTATGGCTTCTGGAGTCAGCTCTGAACTTTCTATTGTTGATATAAAGGCAAAACCTGCCAATCTCCATTTATGTTGGACCAAGAATGGGGTGGGTTTGACCTGTCAGAAGACCTGTGTGAGTATGTTAAGCTATCTTCTGGAATTACCTTCAGGTAGGAGACTGTTGTATTTCCTGTTTTCCATGTTGATTGGCACATCTGTCAACCATTATACAGAGATATTTGTCATATTTCATCAGCTGACCTGGCCAAATCAGAAAAGAACCAGAAAATATTTGAGAAGTACAAATCTTTAGCAGTAGAGATCCCACTAGCCACATCTTTAACTTGTACAAATTGGCACTGCTACAGTGATTTTTAGAGTTGAACTCGTTGATAGCTGCAGAAGATAGATCTGCCTCAATATTCATGTTGCTGACCATCCACAGAGGGAGATCAGAAGAGTGAAGGGTCAAGGTGTTCTGGCAGCAATGTCTCACCACACCTTTTCATATCTCCTCTAAACTGCTCTTCTGGGTCCACAAAATCATAGGATCACCTGCTTTCTGAGGCTGTTTTGTACTCCTTTCCCATGCATCCTCTCCATACAGGATGAATGCCTAGTATAAGTGAGCCTTTGTGGACATCTTGTCATGTCCTTCATCGAAGTGATCCTAAATAAGACATTGATTCTCAGTAGGGAGGGCTGATGCTGACCTCTGTCCTCTCTTCAGGCAGTCTGGCTGCTCGGGTGCTCTGCTGTTGGGACAGAGAGGCTGAGTCTTTGGGTTTGCATCTGCATTTCATGAGATTCACACCTGGGATGCAAATGTCAACAGGAATGAAAAGGAAACGCTTTTCACAGTTTTTCTTTCACAGCAATTTGGGGTAATCTGAGATTTAATTTATTCACCAGTTGAAAAGGGAAGGGAAATCAAGCCAGCATCTTTCTTTCAAGCCAAGGTTTTTCTTGCACAGCCCCGTGCAGGCGCACACAAAAGAGCTCTGATCACTCTAACTAGGTGCTTGTTCTAATTATAGAAAGATTTAGCGTTGGTTACATAATTGCCCACTGCACATCAGCACACGGCATTGTTATGCTACAAAAGCCTCTTTTTTATTCCCCTCTGCGCAGCAGACTCGGTGTCAGCCTGTTTAACTGAAAGCTGCAAGGAACAAAATAATTCTGAAGAAACTTCCCATAGCTTTTCCAGGAGCGGCCAGCAAAAATCAGATGCTGACCTGCTCCCTGTGCTGGGAGCCCTGCCAGCATGTGGGATCTAGCTGCTAAAGCAGGGGATTGATAGCCCGGGCAGCAGCCTTTTAAGCATCCTGGGTGGAAGCAGCGGGCTGTGGTCAGGAGTCAGTGGTTGTGCTGAGGTTAGAGTCGCTATTTTTGATTTTTATATGCAAGAGCGCAGTAGCTTTAAATGGACACCCTGCTATTATGCCCAGTATCAGCCTGAGCCATGGAGGCTGTGAATTTGCAAACACAAAAATCTCTTGCAAAATTTACATATGCTTTAATAGACAGGAGACCAGTAGGCTTTTCCCTGTATTATTAAGCTTTTTAAATGATGTGATTCAGAGTTGTTACTTCCCCTTTGATCTATATTTATTTCTCTCATTCCTTCAGTCTTACATATCTCCCTGACCTTTTATTTTCTTCCTCTTCCCCCTCCAAACCGTGAAGCTTCCTTCCAACAAACAGTCTTTCCCACATAATTTGTAATGGGCCAAGACTAAGCTGCGATGCTTCACTGCCCCCCATCAGTTCAAAAGCTCCCATCTGTCCTAGAAGGGAGAGAAACGTATGGGATTGCAGCCAGCTGAGCCATCCTACAGCTGATGCAGCAACTGGCCATGTGGGCCCTGCATCCTCAGTGTGCTAGCAGGGTACTCACCCTCATCTCTGCCCTTCATCATCTGGAGCTGCTTTGTTTCTGAGAGATAATATCCAGCAGGAAGCCCTCACTGTGCAGGCATTGACATTAAGGTCTGCTGGAGAGCACAAGGGAGGAAAGCAAAAACGAAGTGAAGCTGGAGGGAGACAAAAGGGGGACTGTGGCAGCTGGACCCTGCCTGCATGGCAGGTGCCAACCAATGCTGCTTGTCACTCCCCTCCTCAGCTGGGCAGGGAGAGGAAATAACAAAACCTCATGGGCTGAGATAAAGACAGGGAGAGATCACTCACACACTGTAGTTACTGTCAGGGGCAAAACATGGGGACTGGGGAAAAGGAGATGAATTTATTTTGAATTTATTACCAATCAGATCAGAGTAAGATAGTGAGAAATAACCCCAAATTTTAAAAAACACCTTCCCCAACTCTCCCTCCTTCCTGGGCTCAACTTCACTCCCAATTTTCTCTATTTCCGCTCCACTAGAAGAGCAGAGTGACAGGGAGTATTTGCTCCAGACAATATGAATATTTTACATTATTTATGATGATTCAGCAACACTTTTTTCATTTTCTGACTTGTTCTTTCTCTCTTTTATTGTAATCTTTATTGCAAGAAGGCTTTAGTGGAGGGATTGGTTTTGCATTGAACCTTGAATATGATAATTTTTTTATAATTTTCATTTCTTATAGTAAGGAGGTGAAGGTTAGCAGCAGAGAAAGCTCTTTTTTTTTCCATTCTGCAATTATTTTCCTAGTTGCTAACAGCTCTTTTATTCTTTATGAACACATAAACACTTTACTGGCTTATTCTCATGAATGGAGAACAGCAGGTTTTGAGATATTTACGATACACATCTCTGTGGAATACCTTAAACATAAGCTGATAATAGTCAGCCATGTGTGCATTCCACTGAATGATCTTCCAGAACCACTCATACATGTGGAAAAGGAGGGCTCTGAGTTTGTGATTTCTACCTTGTCTCATGATTTCTGATATATGTATGTATATACTCATAGATGCATGCAAGCCTTCTCCCTGCTGCAGAGCTTTTGGTGAGAAAACATTGAAAACCAATTGAAAAGGATAATAAACATGTTTTCATAAATACATTAATAGCAAAAGGAGAGGCAAGGAAAACCTCCATTCTTTATTGGATGATGGGGGGGAATATAGTTACCAAAGATGAGGAAAAGACAGAGGTACTTAACACCTTCTTTGCCTCAATTTTCAACAATAAGACAGATTATCCTCAGGACAACTGGCCTCCTGAGCCAGTGGATGGGGACAGGAAGCAGAATTGACCCCCTGTAATCCAAGAGGAAGCAGTTAGTGGCCTGCTGAGCCACTTAGATGCTCACAAGTCTATGGATCCATCCTAGAGTGATGAGGGAGCTGGCAGATGAGCTTGCAAAGCTGCTCTCCATCACTGACCACCAGCCCTGGCTCCCTGGGACGTCCCAGATGACTCAAGGTCAGCCAGTGTGAGCCTGTCCATAAGAAGGGCCAAAGGAGGATCTGGGAAGCTCCAGGCCTGTCAGCCTGACCTTGCTGCCCGGCCAGTTTTTGGAACAGGTCACCTTGGGGACAATCACACTTCACCTACAAGATGCCCAAGCAGTCAGACGCAGCCAGCATGGATTTTGGAGGGCAGGCCCTCCCTGACTTCCTTTCAGGGCCTGGGGACCTGCCTGGTGTATGAGGGGAAGGCTGTGGATGTTGTCTGCCTGGCCTAGTGAAGGCTCCGGAGCACAGGTCCTGTGAGGAGCGGCTGAGGGAGCTGGGGCTGTTTAGCCTGGAGAGGAGGAGGCTCAGGGGAGACCCGGTCACTCTCTGGCCACGTTAGGGCTGGCACCTTCTCCAGGCAACCAGCAATAGGACAGGAGGACACAAGCTGTGGGAGGGGAGGTTTAGGCTGGACACGAGGAAGAAGTTCTTCACTGAAAGGGTGATTAAACATTGGAATGGGCTGCCCGGGAGGGTGGTGGAGTCACTGTCCCTGGAGGTGTTTAAGAAAAGACTGGATGTGGTACTTAGTGCCATGGCCTAACTGACCTAATTGTGTTAGGTCATAGATTAGACTCAATGACCTTAAAGGTCTTTTCCCACCTCGTTCATTTTGTGAAACATCCTTACGTGTGAATTTTTTTAAAGAGCACAGACGATGTGTTTGCTGATAAAGCGGGGCTGCGTTACCCTCAGGTAACGAGCGAGAAGAAGTAGCAATCCTGCAACCCGCCGAGCGAGCTGCCAAGGACGGAGGTGTCAGCGCAGCGCGGGAGACGTCGAAGCGCAGCGCCCCCCGACACCCCCCGCTGGTCCCCCGTGGGCTCGCCCAAGAGCCNGGCCCGGCCGCGGCTCTGAGCGGCCCAGGTTCCCCACCGCCCGCGGGGTCAGCGGTGGCCGCCGCTCGCCGGGCCCGGGAAGTGGCGGTGGGGTCACCTTCGGGGCCCCGCGGGGAAGCGGCACCGTCCCGCTGCCCCGGTGAGAACGGGAGGAGCCCAGCGGTACCGCGGGGGACACTTAGGTGCGCCAAGTTGTGTGAAAGTCAAAGAAGCCACCTCACCTAGGTGAAAAAAGAGCCGGAGGTGATCCATCAACGCAGGGCTTAATAACGAGAGGCAGTGACATCCCAAGGCTTGTTTCACAGCTGACGGGGCCCCTGAGATATCCCTAGGGGTGTCATAATGGCTCATTTATATGGAAAAGGCTCCTCTATACCTTATGCAAAACTTTGAAATACAATTTACTAGAGAGAATTCTATT
The DNA here is from genome assembly GCA_013398075.1 of Notiomystis cincta. Classification (NCBI taxonomy): domain Eukaryota; kingdom Metazoa; phylum Chordata; class Aves; order Passeriformes; family Notiomystidae; genus Notiomystis; species Notiomystis cincta. The sequence goes on along the minus strand of VZRX01000512.1, from coordinate 14,533 downwards.
TCTGTACCTTATATTGGAGGGGTTTTAATTATTCCCTTTTTATTGCCACAACACGTTAAGCATGAAAGCAGGAACTTTCTTGCTGAAGAATTCTGCTTTGCTGCCTGTTTATTTGCTACCTAAAGTTGCCATCTTCTTTTTTGTGACGTACAGCTGGCGGGTATGGCAATAGATGTGATGCAACAAACTGCAGATTATAGCTTCAGGTAGGAATAAGATGCAAGAACAGATGGACCTGCATCCTGCTTTCAATAAAATGTTCTTTTAGTAATTGAGAAAGTGAAGGAGAAAATAATGAAAAAGAGAGGCATATTTTCTCTGAAGAAAATGTCACTGCACCTTTCACTTTTCAATAAATGAAACTTTACAGAAATGTCCAAGGAGCACAAATGGTTTAATTAAAACACTTTGCAAAAAACGACTTTTGAAGGTGACAGAGGATACAAGAGATCTCTGTACAAAAAAGATTGGTCCTGGAAGAAACCCTAAAATTTCTAGAATTCCAGTGAGGCAGGGGAAGGAGGGAGACCTTTTTTTTTGTGAAGTGCCTGTTCATTTGGCTGCAGTCGAGAGCCCAGGTTTATTTTCCGTTGAGTTTGATCATAGATTCAAAGGAACTACCTTTGAATAGCAACCCATTTTGACAGGAGAATGAGCTGGGGTGCTGCAGGCAGCTCTGACAGGCACTGACAGAATATGTCTCAGCTTTTCTGCCTCACAATTACCTAGGGCTTGTAAGGAAATAAAAGGAAATAATAAAGTTTAGCTAAAGTTCATGTACAAAGGTCTCTTGTGTTACATTAGATTATTTTGCTGATTGTGTTCTTGTGAACTGTTTTTGAAAGACTTGACCTATGTCACTGCATGTGTTTTTTGGTTACAAGGCTTCCAAGAGAAAAGGCACAAGACAGACTGACCCTGCTAAAGCTTCACAGTGGGAAGTAGGCAAGTTTCTCTGTCAAGCCTAGGAGTGGGAGGATTAGTAGACTCCATCTTGATGGGGTAAGAGCATGCACTGTGTCAGGGTTGCTCTCGAGAGCTTGCAGAGTAGTGACAGTACCTTTTGATTTGTGGTATAGAAGCAGAAGGAATGGTCAATCCTATTTTCTGCCCAATACAAGCCATAGGGAAGGGAAAGAAAAATATACCTAATTCANGGTGATTAAACATTGGAATGGGCTGCCCGGGAGGGTGGTGGAGTCACTGTCCCTGGAGGTGTTTAAGAAAAGACTGGATGTGGTACTTAGTGCCATGGCCTAACTGACCTAATTGTGTTAGGTCATAGATTAGACTCAATGACCTTAAAGGTCTTTTCCCACCTCGTTCATTTTGTGAAACATCCTTACGTGTGAATTTTTTTAAAGAGCACAGACGATGTGTTTGCTGATAAAGCGGGGCTGCGTTACCCTCAGGTAACGAGCGAGAAGAAGTAGCAATCCTGCAACCCGCCGAGCGAGCTGCCAAGGACGGAGGTGTCAGCGCAGCGCGGGAGACGTCGAAGCGCAGCGCCCCCCGACACCCCCCGCTGGTCCCCCGTGGGCTCGCCCAAGAGCCGCCCCTTGCAGTCCCACATCGCCCCCGCCCCTCCGAGCGGCCGCGACCGAAGACTACATTTCCCGGCGTGCCGCGCGGGCCAGGGCCGTACCATGTGCGCGGTGGCGGGGGGAGCGGCGTGGGGCGCGCGCGAGTTGAAGTGCCGGCGAGGCGGTCGGTAAGTGCCGCTCCGAGCACCGGCCGAGCGCCCGGGCCCTCCCGCCCTCGCGGCGGCCTCGGCCCCG
>VZRX01000512.1:0-12067 GCA_013398075.1 Notiomystis cincta | reverse complement strand
ATGTTCTTTTAGTAATTGAGAAAGTGAAGGAGAAAATAATGAAAAAGAGAGGCATATTTTCTCTGAAGAAAATGTCACTGCACCTTTCACTTTTCAATAAATGAAACTTTACAGAAATGTCCAAGGAGCACAAATGGTTTAATTAAAACACTTTGCAAAAAACGACTTTTGAAGGTGACAGAGGATACAAGAGATCTCTGTACAAAAAAGATTGGTCCTGGAAGAAACCCTAAAATTTCTAGAATTCCAGTGAGGCAGGGGAAGGAGGGAGACCTTTTTTTTTGTGAAGTGCCTGTTCATTTGGCTGCAGTCGAGAGCCCAGGTTTATTTTCCGTTGAGTTTGATCATAGATTCAAAGGAACTACCTTTGAATAGCAACCCATTTTGACAGGAGAATGAGCTGGGGTGCTGCAGGCAGCTCTGACAGGCACTGACAGAATATGTCTCAGCTTTTCTGCCTCACAATTACCTAGGGCTTGTAAGGAAATAAAAGGAAATAATAAAGTTTAGCTAAAGTTCATGTACAAAGGTCTCTTGTGTTACATTAGATTATTTTGCTGATTGTGTTCTTGTGAACTGTTTTTGAAAGACTTGACCTATGTCACTGCATGTGTTTTTTGGTTACAAGGCTTCCAAGAGAAAAGGCACAAGACAGACTGACCCTGCTAAAGCTTCACAGTGGGAAGTAGGCAAGTTTCTCTGTCAAGCCTAGGAGTGGGAGGATTAGTAGACTCCATCTTGATGGGGTAAGAGCATGCACTGTGTCAGGGTTGCTCTCGAGAGCTTGCAGAGTAGTGACAGTACCTTTTGATTTGTGGTATAGAAGCAGAAGGAATGGTCAATCCTATTTTCTGCCCAATACAAGCCATAGGGAAGGGAAAGAAAAATATACCTAATTCATTGGGGTTTTTTTTTTGTGTGTGTCTGAGTCCTCTACGGTGACATAAAGAAATGGAAAAAATATATATTAACATGTAATGAGTTACATGTTTATGCTACTTTATATACTGCAAACAATGAATCCAAGGTGCTTGGTGTGGGAAATGTGTTCATTCCCCACTCTTGTCTCACAGAAAAAAAAAGGGTTGACAAGTGTCTCACCCAGGCTTGTATTGGGCATGTGACAGAACTAGAAAGAGGCTGTAGATTCCTACAGATTGTTCTGCCATTACATTCCCTGTCTGGCACTTGAATGGGATGGTGATAATGAGCAATCAAATCTCACTTGGTCCCTCTGATCAGGTCTCCCATCCTCTGCATCCTCTGTGGTTGTCTGGCACTGACTGCTGGAGTGACATTCAGCTTCCTGGGATGCCTTGCCTCTTCCCAGACCACTCATCATCAGTGTGGAACTTCTAGAACTAGCCTGGTAGAGTTTCTAACAAGCTTTGGGCGTTCTTGATGTTGCAAGAGCTCTTTTTAAACCCTGGTTTTTTATATCTTCTGCTGTCCCCTTAAAATCTGCCTGTGCTGTGATATCTTCAAAAATTTATATTGAAGAAGTGCCTGTTGATAGGATCAGAATTGACTTTTGGTGATCTCATGCTTCCTTCTCTCTGTCCACCTGTTGTGTCTCCTTGAAAAGCCTTTGGGATCCTGAACAAATGTTTTGTTGCACATATGCAGGGTCTAGGAGTGAGTTACTTCTGGATTTGTGGCCTGTAGACACTCTTGAGTTAGGAATAGCAATGAGTAGCTTAGGGTAAGTTGCTGGGTGATAGCTTGAGCTCTTGGCTGGGGGCAGTGCTAGCAATGTGTCATTAGGAAAGGAGCAATTAAAACTTGGATTGTCAGGTCCTCTGGGGCTGTAGGCATCAGATCACCAAGTCCTTATCAAATGTTACAGTTGCTGTTTTGTGTCTCAGCAGGGTTCATCAGTCATGGCACTAAGGGCCTTGAAATTTGCCTCATTGACAGCAGCTGCTTCTGGCATCTATCTGTATGGAAACAAGTTCCTGGATCCTAATGATTTTGGAGTTGTTCGTGTGGGCCGAGCCATTGCCACAGTAAGTTCCACCGTAGCAGTGTGCAGGAAGATTCCTAGATGGGCAAGGGTATTGAAGTTCACAAGAACTTGGGATTTTCTGCATTCCCTGTCTGCATTTTCAGCTGGCAGCTGGCTCAGGAAATCAGAAGGTCCGTAGGGAGCTCTTCAAGTTCTTGACACAGTGGGGAGAGAAAGGAGGTGAAAGCATGTAAGGAATACAGCTGTTGTTTGCACATTTTGGAAAGAGAAAAATGGAGATACTGAGCTGCAGAGAGCTGTCTCTGGTTCCCTGAATAGGGTGGGACCTTCAGAGCAAGGGCTCACTTTGGGCCCACATTTTCATCAGCCACCCTTCAAGGTCAGTCACCCAGGTGCAGTGTCCTCCTGCCTTTTAAGGGTGACTTAGTTCAAGCCTTCTTCTCTGCATACACCATTTTTACATTTTTTATAAGAATAATGGTTGTATTGATAAACTGGGGTAACCACTGCCCCATGACCCTTGCCCTGTGACATATGGGGAGAGAAGGACTGGTGTTTTGAGGATCATTCTCAAAGCAAAAGTAAAGTGAGGATTGGTGATTACATACTTCTGAGATTGGAGTGGTTTCCAGATTTGTAAAATAAATGCTGTATCTGCCTAGCATCACTGATATTTCTCAGAAAACTGGTGCTGGAGACTGCTGCCTTCTCCTTGAGGATGTTCACTGATGAATCCATGAACAGCCAGGAACATGGAGAGCAGAGACTCTGGAGGGGGGTATCAGTCTCCCTGTACCTCACTTGCATTATACATCTGTCACTTCAGGCCACAGTCTCCATCATTTACCGACCCCCAGTGGTAAGGAGCTGTCTGTCTGCATTTTGTGTGACTTTTAAGCACTTCATTAATGAGTTTTACAAGGAGTCAGCTCCTGAGGGCAGATGCAATAAGAAACAAGCTCTGTGGGTTGGCTCAGGTGCCATGTGTGTGCAGCATCATAAACTGTGGTGAAAAATGAATGTTTATTTTGAAAGGGTGAATGCACAAATACAAACTGTAATCTTTCCTTCTTACTTAATAAGTGCTAAGCTTCATGCTCTGTCCCTGACCATAAGGAAGTGCTGCCTGGTGGCAGGGAGCAGCTCTTTCCCTTTTAAAGCACAGGCAGTTGAGGCATGGAGAGGGAATGCAGATTCTTATTGCTGGAGGAGAATCTGTTATTCAGGGTGTTTGGGTTCTCCAATCTGCCCTTGAGTTGTGCCTCCTTGACCAGCGTTTCTCGGTCTTTTCTTAAGCCACTGTTTTTGTGGGAATCTACTGTTTAAGACAAAAATAAGTGAGAAGTTCCAATGATGAGGCTGTGCAGTTAGTTTGTGTTTTGTCTGATGGTGAGAGATTACTTTCCTGAAGAATAGGAAGTAGGGAGAAAGGAAATATTCTTTGTTTTAGATGGTGGCAAATCACAGACATGCCTGACTTTCCTATTTTCTGCCTTCAGGGAGGTCACAAGTCATTGGCTGTAAAGCGCTTCACTGGTCCTGCTCTTAAATGCATTAGAGGCTTCTACCCCCATAGCTGTAAGCAGTGACCCCAAAACCAAGTTACCAGTGCTCAGCCTTCTGTAGTGATGGCAGCATGTGTTTAAATCTGTGTGTATACTTTCAAGAAAGAATGTTCAGTCTCTTTCTGAATTCTCTCTTTCCTCTGGTATATATGACTCCATGTGTTTGAGTTGCTTCTGAGAGATTCTTTAGTCTTGCTGCACCAGTGACCTCTGCCTTCCCTGCTCATTGTTGGATGTCAGAAGTCAGCTCTCCTCTGAGCACAGGCAGCCTGAACTGCTGTCATTCCTTAGCCATGGACCAGGTGAAGCCAACAGAACAGATGTTCACTTCTAAGAAGCTCAACTTTGGGATTGTTCTTTTTGTAAATGAAAGTCTATAGCAAACAAGTGATTTTGGATATTGAATATTGGTGACATCTATGTGGACCTAAAGTATCTGTCCTTCAATTTAGCCCTGCCCAAGCTTCTTATCTGAATGCTTGATTCCATCATTGAACCATAGCCAGGCAAAAGCAGATTGTAATGCAATTCTTAAGAGCTAATAAGTTCAGCAGCAACAGACACAAAACTTTAAGACAAGTTAACAACAAAAGAGAAGCCTGGAGAAAAGAACACATGAGGATCAAGGAACCCGGTGTACAACTATGAGACGCTGGACAGATTTCATCTGAGTTTGATTAGACAGATTTGAATCTGGTTGTATTTTAAGCATGCTGGTTCAGTAGTTCTTTGCAGACTCCATAAGAAACTTGATGAAGCTCACTAGCAGAAAATTTCTTTTTAAGCCTCTATTTAGGGAGCTGGCTCTTCCTTATGTATGAGCAGACAGGGGGAACATTGTGCCATGACTTGGTAAGATCTGAGGATAGGTTTAGGCGCAGTGGAAGAGTGTACAGTGTTGATGTACCAAATGGGACATTTAACACTGGACAGGTTGCAAGCTCAGTGAAAGTAATCTGGCATTTGTAAAGGGAGGGATTGGTTGATTTTGTGTATCTTTTTCTAACTGTGAGCTTCAGTCTCACACTGTACATGAATGGCAGCAGTAGTCCTGGGTGAGAACGAAGGCAGCGGCGTGGGCAGCGTCACGCTGCAGAGAGTTTCTGTGTTCGGGTAAAATTGGAAACCTGGCAGAGCCGCTGTGCATTTGCTGTATTCTTCTGAGAGTGTACCACTTGTTTTGGTTATGTGGAAGGAACATTCTGTGCAGTAGCTAGACACTGGGACGGATTTGGCAATGTCAGAGTTGCCTATCAGGATCATCATAATATTAATTTAGTGTTTAAGATTACAGTGTAATTAGCAACCTCTTAATTAATTCCCTCTTCCTCTGTAATACAGGCCAATCTGTTAGCTGCTTCTTTTTGAGTTGGAGGTGATAATTACCCTTGTGGACCAGAGATAAAATAAGAACCAACTCAAGCCTTCATGCAAGACTGATTTGAACCTCCCTCCACTTCAAAGTTGTTGTTTGAGGTTGTGAAGATGCTTTGAAAAATTTTTTTTCTAAATGGTCTCTGTAGCTGTGCAGCTCCTGAGTTCACCAGGGGCAAAAGAGCCTGAAAAGGCAGAAAAAAAAATTGCTGTTTTCGGTTTACAATTTGGAAAACAGGAAACAGAAGAAACCTAACCTCCACAAGGATGGAGTGTGTCTGTTTGTTACTAATTCCCAGCTTAGTCCACTCTTGGATGCATTTCTGAGCTTTTGACTCTTTCCCTGTTGTCAGTTCCGCTGGCTTTGTCTGAAATCAGGTTTGATTCTCTTGCCTCCCTGGCTTTCACAATACATTAACTGTACTTTGTGCCCTTCCTGGGCATGTTTATGGTGAAAGGTGGGGCTAGTATCCTGTGCCAGAATGGAATGCTACTCCTTCAGTAGGGAGATTTGAGGAAAACTGACTTTAAGTTACACAAATGGTTCTTCGTGGCCAGGATCTTGAAGTTCAAATGGTACTTTAAGCTCCTCTCGGTGTTCGTTCTCTTCTCTCCCTCCAAACATGACCTGTATGTTTCTCTTCCATTCACTGATGTTCTAACTGTGGAAAGAGAGGAACTTTAGTGATAGGAATTATGAAATACCCTAGATCTGTTTTCAGACATCATTAAAACACTTAAGAATATAATTCCATTGTCCATGGCAATGCCTAACTAACAGGCTTGAGCCAGATCCCATATCCTGGTTTTGTAATTGGGTATTCGACGCTGCTTTGGTCCTTTGTGCAGTTGAATATCCCCAAAAGTACTGCTGCTTCTGCTAATCTATGAGCTTGTCTTGAGTCACTCTGTTCCCTGCTGAGCCTCTACCCAGAGCAAGCTGGTTAGGCAGTTTGGAGGTGTGAAGATGAAGTGTGGGATAATTGATGGGGCACAGAGTCTGGATGGCCTCTGTTACTAGCAGCAGACCTTATTGTGGAAGCCCCAGATGGCTGACTGAAGAGGGGAGTCTGCTGTGCAAGGTGCTGTAGAGAGATTAGAAAAATGCTTTGAGCATCTCAAATCCAAGATAGTATAGGAGTGCCAAGTGTTGCTTATTTTTAATAGCTACATATCAATGAGGCCCCTGCACTTCTTTTTATAAGTGTTCATTGAAATGAAAATATTATCATTTAATTTATTAATGACTGTCGCCATAGCCTTCACTATGGAGCCTGAACTTTGAAGCCTAAGGTACATACATTCCCTTTAACAGAAGTCTTATGTTTTGATAGCTGCAGAGCTTACTCAGCATTTCTGGTTTCATTTGCAGACAGCAGTTATCACCTACGACTACCTCACCTCTCTGCGGAGTGTCCCGTACGGCTCAGAGGAGTATGAATTCCTCAAATCACAGGTGGGTAATAGCACTGAACTGCATTCCTTGGAAACTGCAAGTACAGGTGTTTTGCCAAAGCTGTTGCTGTAATGCTGTCAGCTTAATAATTCAATATGCTTTCCACCAGATTGTTAACAGCAATGTTAGATAACAGCCCCATATTAGATCAGCATCTTGCAGGACTTGCACTGCCCAATGGAGAGGGTCCTTTGTCAAAAGTAGCCATATGCATCCAGTGCTCACTTAAGTCCAGCAGAGGCTCAAGTCCTTGTGTGCATTTGGGCTCTTCTACCAGATCTCTACTGCCCAGACTGGTTGTGTGGAGGTCAGCTGCTGAGAGTGGCCTGGCAGTGCTTTTTTATTCTGCTTATTGTTTGGTAATGGCCATAGCATGAGGCCTGAGTGATGTAAGTAAAAGGAGTGTGTTTGAAAGGAAATAATAGAGGTGAATCAGACTTACAAATCTCTGAGGGAATGAGAATTGTGCAAAGAAGTGTACATCTCATTGCAAAACACACTGTTGTGTTTTGATATCAGTAATTAACCATAATAGCAAAAGCATTTCTAGTGAGAAGGAAGACAAGGACCCCCATTGCTCTTCTCAAGTCTTGTGCTGCACCTTTCATTCCAGCCTGTAGCCCTATAGTTCACTGAGCTGTGAATGATACCTGGTTTGAGTGCTTGTGATGTATGTTAGCCAGGGTTTCTCTGCTATTCCAGTTCAAGGCCTCTTTGGATTGGGAAGTACAGCTTGTGCCAAATTAGGCCAATCTGCATACTGTGTTTGAACTAAGGTCTTTAGCCTCATTTTTCTTCTTGGTGCATTTAGGATTTAGGCCACTGATGTGGTTTTAATGCATGGAGTGGTGCTCTCCAGGGATTCTCAGACTGGAGGGACCATAAAGCTGGAAACAGCCTCGAGTAAGGTAGAAATCAGTGACATTGGACTCCAGCATGCTTTAGTATTCCTCTGGCAGAAAATCCAGATCATCAGTATAGTCTTAGTGTATCTAGAATGGCTTCCTTGGGCTTGTTGTCATCCTCTGCTGTCTAAAGATGCTAAGCTGTTCTGATGTAGCTTCCACTTCCAAGTGAGTGGCACTGATGCCCTGGCATAAACTGGTGATAGGTGTGCTGGAGTCTGGAGCTTCACTGTCCATCTGCCCATGTCTCTGCCCTGAACCTTTCAGACCTGGTTTGCAGAAGATCTGTGTGTAGCTTCCTTGAATGACACCCAAGTTGTGGAGTTATCAGTGCTGTGGACAGCTTATCATTTGGCAGAGTTTGCAGCAGCCGTTGCAAATTCCTCACCTTTTGCCATGTGTCTCCATGGTTTCATTAACCTCTGTCGTGCAGGGTTTGATGATTTGTCAATCCATGTCCCAAGAAGCCAGAAAGGGCCCTGTTTGCTGACATTGCACAGAGCTGTGGCCTCTCTGCTTGGTAGCCAAGACTAGCTGAGTCAGCCCCTGCGTGTGGCAGAGCTGGTGGTGAGCGTGGCATGCCAGCATGGCCAGCACTGGCCTTCAGCTGCATAGAGCTGGGAGATAGGAGGAGGCTGGCACAGGCATAGTGTAGGTTGGTGAAACTTGTTTTTCAGTGGAGGCTGGTTCTGTTGTTGACAGGTGTTATGGAGTGCCACCACTGAGCCTGGCAGGAACAGCACTTGTGGGTTCCTCTGCAACATCCCTGTAGAGCTGGTGCTAGTGAACCATCAGTTTGGCATGGGAGATATTTTGGACCTGGGCAATTACACACCAAACTGTTTATCTCAGTGCAGTTTTAAGTGGATGGCAGCCAAATCATTACCACCTTGCAGTTCTTTTAACTCTTTGTGGCAGCTGATTTTGTTGGTCTTGTACTAGCTCAAAATGACTTATAAGAAGTTACCCCATTGGAGTTGGTACTTAAAATTAGTCACTGGATGGGGCCAAGAGGATATGAATGCCCTGCCCAAGTAAATGTTGTGTTTTAACAATACTTATCCAGATGTTGCTTCTGCTATCTTCTGTCCTGGATAGATCTCTGGTACTCTCAGCCCTTCTTTGTTTCTGTCCTTCTGGTGAGGCCAGCTGAACCTCCTCTTCATGTACTGAGAATTCGTAATTTTCTTTTAAGCATGTGTATTAGTTGGCTGCTGATTTCCAGATAGAGTTTTGGTGCTGTGCCTAGAAGAGAGATTCTGTGAGGCAGGGTGTATCTGTATGTGTGTGTGTGAGAGTGTGAGATTTGGTGACCATGGGACTGCTGATAGTGCCAAAACGTCTGAATCTGGTTGTTGTGCCTCTGCCTCCAGTGTTGGGGTGCAGGTGCATATATGTCTGTGATGTGCTTGCAGCTGGGAGTGGAAAAATACTTTTTTCTGTGAATCTCCTCCTGGTGCTCAGCATACTGGTGATGCTACTCCAGTGCAAATAATGCTTAACTTGTTCTCCATGGATTCCCAGTGAGGCATTAAACTGGGGTGTCTAAATTACCCATGGCCTTGCATGAGAGGTGGGAAGGATCAGTGGCAGCACCAGTCCCTGAGCCTACTCGGGCCAAACAGGGACACAGTCATTAGGAAACAATTAAATGCAAAGCAGATTAAGAAGGAAATGGGTTCCCCAGGGACTTTTAGCCAGGTTCCTGCTTAGCTCCAAGGAATTATCTTCAATTTTACTATATATTTCTGTCCCTTGTGCACCACTTTTGATGCTAATACTCTAAGCCCCTCAGTTCCCAGCACTTTTTTATGGCCAGCAGGTGGAGGGGTGTTTTACTACTTCCCATGAGGTGACAAGCAGTAGATAGGAATTCACTGTGTGTCCTGAGGTGTTTGCCTTTCCCTGGATCTCCTGTCAAGTGGGAGATACGAGAATCCACTTACCAGATGGCACACATTGCTGTCCCTCAGCAGCACCCATTTTTCATTCCTGCCCCTGCCTGATGCAGAGATGAACCTGCTTATGTGTTTGGGTTTTATGTCCTTCCCAATGACATCTCACCACTGATGGCTCAACCACATTGGACACTCAATCTTTCTCTTAAGGTAGAGGTCTTTTCCTGCTGTGTGGGCCCTTTTCCTGCATATGATGGTAGTGCCAGTGTGCTGATGTCAAGGCCAATGGTAGCCATGGTTGGCTTCAAGACATTGTATGTCTGTAGGTCTAGGCAAGATGATTAGGCAAGATACGACCTTTCTTCATTTCATGTCTGTTTCATTAATTCATTCTGGCCATCTTTGCACATGTAGGCTTGGGCATTTCTCTTCATTTCTGCTCCTGCTTGCACTGGGCCAGAGGAAGAAGGAGGGCAGCCTGCTCAGTGCCATTTCCTTACCTACTGTTTTCTCAACAAAACATTTTATTGTATAGAAGGCTGCATTTCTCTGGCATTCTTCTGTCTCTGTGAGTGTGTTTGTCTCCTCAGTATCAAGTCAGCTTATCATGTAACATTTCCTGTGGTGTTCCTCTCAGTGTAACATCTGGATGTCTTGGCTGATGCTTCTTCATTGCTGGCATCAATTTCTTTTGATCCTGCTGTCAGTCAGGAGGTGTGTCACAACATGCAGTTTGTTTAAGGGCTGGTATTAATGCAATTCTGAGTAGTCAGTGTAGTAAGAGGGTTGCAATGGGTCAGTTGTCCTGCAGACTTTGGCACAAGTGGCCACACTTGAAAATCTTGAGCAGGACATCTTTTTGTTGTTTTCCTCTGTAAGACAAAAGGTTACTGCTCTGTGTTTTGTTGTTTTTGTTTTTTTTTTTTTTTTGTAATGAAGAGGAGATCGCAAGGAGAAAAAGGATCTGTGATCAAGGTATCTCAGAAGACAGTGAGAAGCCATTCTTGAATTAACTTTGTTGGCTACAAAATTGCTTTGTCAGGTAAAAGCCATTTGGGGAGGTTAATTAAATGTCCTCCTTTTGAGAGCAGAATGAGGATGTTCTCCTCATTCAAACTTATGGTTATTGGGCTGTCAGTATCTGGGCAAATATTTGGGAAGTGTAACCTTGTGCCATCATTATACAGAATAAGATTTCTTGCTCCTTGGAGGCTCTTCCTGACTTTGCTATGTTTACTTCTCACAGTGGGGTGGGTATTTTCAAAATGAGTTTTGTCTCATAGGGAAGTTGCCCAGTTGAAGGATCTTGGAAAGAAGAGAAATGAATGTACATGTGTATGTGCTTTCAGAAATAATCTACAGTTTCTGGATAGTTCAGACCAATGAAATAGCCTGTGTCTTTGGACTTCCCTTGTGATTTGGTAACACTGTGTGACTTAAATATTAAGTGATGTCCTAAAATAGTTCCTTCCTCATGGGGGTGGACTGCATCTGCAGATAGAAGTCCTCAGGAACTCTCCATGACATTCCTTCAAAAAGGCAACTGTGAATGGGGACTGTAGGCTGCTCTACACCATAGGCAATGTGTGCAGTGGTGGGTCTGCTTGTGCTTCAGCCTGTGGTGAACTGAGGTGAGAAGCAAATGAACTTCCCTATGAGACATGGAATAACCATTAGGTGGCAGTGACTTTCTGTCACCAAACTAAATGGGAACCAGTAAAAGAGAGGTGAAGAGATTCAGAGCCCATCCACAGTCTCTGAGCTGATCATGTTTGGTTGCTCTATTATGTGCTCCCCAGGATATCTCTTCATCCAAAAGGCATGGTCGACACTAATGCAGTCAAAAAAAGCTACTATCAGGGCCAGCTGGTGGCTTGATGACTCTACATTTGAGCACTGCTGTCTAGTGAACTTCCTGCCAACACATAAAACATGAAAGCTTTGCACTGAAAACATAAGCTGTAAAATAAATCTTATAATTATAAGACACTTCCTTTTCCTCCTTGTGCTTTCTGAAGTGGTGTCAGCTGAATGCTTTGGCCATAGCATCTCTAGGTTTTAATTTTGTAGCATTAGGAAGGTCCATTTTTTGGGGGATCTGTGCGTATGAAACTAGATGTTCTTCAGTCATCTGCAGTGATTTATTCAGAGAAATGGCCCATCTACTGTGACATTTTTGAAGGAGGAAGAAGGAGAGAAGTGAGGAGAAGGAGGCAGTGCCTCATTTATTGCATGTTTTTTCCTGGCTGTGCACACTTGACCCTGAAGTGCTTTTCTCGAGGAGTACTAAGTGTGAGTTGTCAAGCACTCAGCCTGCCTGAGCCCGTCTCAGCTTCCCAGCAAGAGTGACACAGTATGCCTGGGGAGCATTTAGCTGTCTCTCCTCCAGGTGGGGCTATCCCTTTTCATTTGAATCCCTGAGGACGTCCTCATTTTGCTTCCTTAAAGCTGCTGAAGAGGTACATAGTAGCCAGAGTAGTATCTGAAGCACATCTCATCTGGTAGGGTGAGGAAAGCATTAGGAAGCCCAGGGAGGATGCAGGCTGCAAGGAGCTTGCATCGTAAGAAACATTATGAAAGGAACAAATGAGAAGTAGAGAAATAATCAGGTTTTGTTTAGTGTTTGGACTATGCCTTGAGCCCCAGTGTGAAATGAACACTCAGCAGTGCAAAGTCAAGAGGTATGGCAAGAGATGGTGTCTTCACTGAAGAGCTCATGGTCATGGTGGATTTGCCTAAATTTTCACCCTAGATGTGAGTGGTGCAAATACACATGAAGCTGGGATTTCCCAGAGGCTGAGGGTCTGTATAAAGAAGAAAATAGACAAAAAGCAGAAATTACTTAGGGTACCACTGTAAGTGACATAATGCTGATCCCATTTGTAGGTGTACAGGGGGGTCGG
>VZRX01000511.1:62922-107087 GCA_013398075.1 Notiomystis cincta | reverse complement strand
GAGAGCGAGGAGGTGAGAGCCGCAGAGCCGCGGGGCCGGGGAGGCAGCGCCGAGCCCGTCTGGTCCCGCGCCGAGCCGCGGGCGGGGACCCCTCCGAGCAGACGGCGGGCTCCGAGCGCTTGCGGGGATGGGCTCCCGCCGCTGCCGGGGACCGCGGGAGCCTCCGGGGGCTGCCGGGCTCGCTGTCCCCGCTGTCCCCGCTGTCCCCGCTGTCCCCGGCCATCCACACGACCCTGGGGACCCCGGAGACGCGCCCTGGTACCTGGGCAGAGGCCGGGCCGGAGGGTTGTGCCCGAGGCTGGAAAAGCGGCTGCTGCTGCTGCTGATACGCAGCCTGTCAGCTCCCAGATATCCCTTAAAAAACACCGGACTCACGTCAGTTATCGGTGATAATGCTCGGCAGCCACTCGTGAACAAAATGGGTACTTACAACAACATTTCTGCTGTTGCTGCTGCTGGTGCAGCTGAGCGCACAAGCGCGGTGAGGACACAGGTAGGAAATCCTGCCTGAGTAATTCCTCCTGATACTTACTAGCATTCTCAGCAAGTCGAAGTTTACCACGCTTAATTTTATTGTAGCCTTTTAAAACCAGCAGTGAAATTGTCAAGTAGCTCTTTTATTATAAAGTAGGACTTTTTAGAAAACTTGCAAGAAAGTAGTGTAGCAGAGATCCCCTTCCACAGCCAGAAGGTGTTACAGTCAGCTTTTAATGGTAGAAAAGAGTTTCCTTTACGCTGGGGTTTCCAGTTTTACCCTTCTGTGGGAAAGGATGTGGAGAATTTCACGTCTGGAACACTTTAGCTTTACTCTGTAGCAATGCAAAACGCAGCAGAATACCCTGTTGGGAATTCCACGCTCACTTGAGAGAGTGGCTGTGTCTGAATTCCTTAGTGCAAGCAGTTCCTGAGCCTCAGAGTCACTTCCTGCTGTCTTTGTTTTGCTCCCGAGGAGCAGAATAACTGTGTAAACTGTTATCTCACACACCCCCCTCAAAGCAGTGCTGACAGGTGAACAGGGCTCCTGGAAACTGGGAGGAGATTCGTTTTCCTGTACAGTTAGGTGTGTTTTTACCAGACTGGTTTGAGTAGCTTGGTAAAACGCTGCCTCCACTTGCAGAGCCAGTAACAAACCGTCTTCATTTTTTAACAACAGCGAGGGTGAAATTAGTCCATTGGGGTTTTTCCTGTTGGCACAAACAGCTGAGCTTTGTGGGCTGCAGAAATACTTTGAGGATTGTCTGTATTTCACGTCCTCCTCTGCATGAAGAATGTATTTGTTTTGGTTTCATTTCCTGCTCTAGGGAGCGGGGAAAAAGCTTGTCACGGTTTTTACCGTGGCGCGGATTTGTGGTCGCATCTGGTCTGTCCCGCAGAGATGTCGAGAGTTCTGTGGAAAAGCTTGATGTCATCCTTTCTGTGGCTGCTCCTGGAGCTCTCCTGGGTGTGTTTTACACTGATGAGAGGTCGTTTTGGGGGTGGCAGGTCAGTAGGTTTCACTTTTTAATGTGCCAGAGTCCTGTCTGGCACAGCCCAGGTTTGAGCTGCCCTTTCAGTTTCTCTGTTCTCAGTGCAGGGCTCTGAGCACAGACTTCCAATGCTTTATGAACAATGTTTAAATGCAAAATCTGCTTTCTAAAGAAACTGAACCTCTGAATCCTTCTTGGTACTGCTTCAGCATGTCATGTATCCAGGCTGGCAACACTGATGCTGCAGCTCTGCTGAGAGCAGAGGGCAAAATAGGAGCTCCTCCCAAGTCACCTTTCAGGTACCTTGTGCCATCCAGCTCCTGAGCTGGGAGATGAGGGGCTGATATTTGCATGTGCCACATTTCCAAGCAATCCTCTCACACATCATTCCCTATGAAAGATGTTTCTCACGTGTTCAGGGTTGAACTGTGAGGAGTTACTGCTTTTATTTAGGAGCAGGATGAGCTGGGTTGTGTAAGGCTGCTGCTGACTTTGTATCGTGTCCCAGTCCTGCACACAACTCAAAAATTCTTTCAGTACAGGTTGACACTCTCATTTTCCCCCCCATTACACAGGATAGCAGTGGAAATTGTGTATGGTTTTTGTCAAATACAGAGATGAAGTTATACTGAACAGTCAAAAACTAATTTTAGAGTTCTAGGTTTGGTGCAATCTCCTGAGATCATAGGAAGAGTTTAAAAATAAAATAACAAAATACTGCATTAAGATGTGAAGAAAGACATACATGCAGTAATTGTACTTTCTATGAGAGTAAAAATTTGGTGTAAAGTAGGTGTCAGCAGATTCAGCCTCATTGCCTTGTGTTTTATTGTCACCAGTAACATCACAAAACTTGTTCAGTTTGTAGTTTAGCAATTGTGCAGTTTGACTTCAAATCTGGGGAGAAATGATGAGGATGGTGTGGTGTGAAACTGTACATTTAATTGTTTTGGCAATTGAGTTCTGTCTATTGGAATTAATTCCCTCTGGCTTGTCCTCAAGCAAAGGTGTTGGGTTTTTTTGTTTTGGGATCTGCCCAGTGTCCAGGCTGGACTGGCCTTGGTGCCTGCTGGAATAAAATAATTTTTTAAAGGGGATCATTATTAGCTTAGGTTCAGCTGTGTGTGTAATAGGACTTAATAAAACTTCCAAGCTACACTTCAGCTCAGTGCCACAGAAGTGCCATGAGAGCTTTAGTCAGCTAAACCCCTGTGTTTCCATTCTGTTGTCTTCTGAGGACTTTGCTCTCATTTTACAGGTGTAATTATGTCATGGTTAATTGGCAGGTTATTTTGAGCTAATGGTTTCGGGTTACTGCTCTCTAGGATAGCACTGTTAATGGTACATCAAATTTGATAATCAGGTACCAAGCCAAGAGATGGAAGCAGGAGCTTCCTCCTGAGCAGCAGCAATCCCTTGACTCAGACACTTGTGAGATCATCTGTCCTTCCAGACCAAATTTACTTGGCTTGTGTGGCTGAACTTGAAATGCAGAGTTCAGAGCTGTGAGACTCAAGTCTTGCTTGTAAAGAAATGTCTTTTGTAAGTGCATTCCTAATTTATATTTAAAAAGGTGAATGCTCCTGAAACACTGCATTTCTCTTTTGGAACAAGTTCCTTTTTTTTATTTTAGCAAATAAGCAGAAATTTGTTTCAAAATTAAATCTGATTGTGAAAATATAGCCAGATTTTTAATAGTAGTGTGTCACTGGATCATGAGTTCTCTGAAATGACTAGTTAAAGTAAGATATATTTATGAGCTTAGTTCTGTTTTATAGGCTCAGCTGAATAAAAATATCTTGTATGTTTGTTGGTTCAAAGTTGTGAAATGCTGTGTGAGTTACTTTTTGTACACGCTCAACACAACTTTTTATATAAAAAATTTTAATGAGGTCAAAGTTAATAAAGCTGCCAGTGGTTCTCTTCAATAAAAAAAATCCCAACCCTTTTCTAACTCTCTCCACTGTTTTCACAAATACTTAGACAAACTATATTAAAGTGATATTTTGTGTAGGAGGACAGTTTATGGAAGGAAAAATCAATTGAAAAAATATTACTGTTCTTAGGACAATTTCTTAAATGAAGAAAATATGTAAACCCTGGAGGAATTTGAATGGATGTGGTGAGAGAGGGATGCAGCAGTGATGAGTAATTGAAGGTGTGGCTTCTGGAACCAAACCACCCTTCAACTGAGGAGCCTTTTGGTGTTCTGTGGGCACCTTCCTTGCAGTCCCAGCTGGGGATGGATCCTGCTGATTCACTGCTCTGTGTGGTGGGCTGGCTCCACCTAAGCATGACTCCAGTTGACTTTTATAGGAAGGCAGTGCAAATACCTTCAAACTTGCTAAACACTGCAGATTTCCAGCCAGGCTGCTTCCTGTTACCATGAATCCAGTACTTTGGAAAATGGATTCTTTTGATTTTGTTTCAGTAGTGTTACAACATTTATTGCCATGGTTTCTGTGAAATACCTTGCTTTAAGGAAATAGGCTGATACAATTTTTTGTTGTTGTTACTCTTCAGGCATTTGCCCAATTTGATGCTGAAGGAGATGGCACTGTAGATGTGGAGAATATGCTGGAGGCTCTCAAGAATTCTAGTGGAGCAAATCTTCAGGGGGAGCTGAGCCATGTCATCAGGCAGCTGCAAGCTTGTTCACTGGTGCCAGGTATGAGCAGTGTTGGAAGAAAGGGTTTCCCAAGGCCTGCCCAGCTGCTTCAATAAATTGCTTTAATAGCATTGCTTGTCCTTATCTTATCAAAATCATCCTCCAGGAGGTTCTTGGTTCTCCAGTGTCAAGCAAGTGGAGTTGCTGTAAATTAAACATTTCCCAGAATTACCTGCAGAACTTCCCTTCACAAATAACCACTCTTTTCTTCTCTTTGTGACTGGGGAGTGTCTTATCCCTGTTTGGTTTATCTCACAGACAGAAAAGTGTTCCTTGCAGAATTTTGTTGAGTGCCCAGCTAATGCAATCTTGTACTTGGTAAGTGGAGGGATAAATCCTCCATGGAGGAGTCTGTTCCAGGGGATGAGTCACATATTTTATTAATATTATTATATTGTTATTCAGCATTTGAAATCCTGATAAAACATAATTCAGGTTTTATGGTTTATAGTTCAGAAAGTGTCAATTTCCTGAATTTGATTCCTGGGATAAGTGTCAGTTACTGGCTTTCCTTCCAAGTGTTTGATGATAAGTGGCTGAAGGGGATTTGCCTTAAAGGATCAGACGAGAAACGCTGGAATTGGCTAAGAGAAGTCAGAGGAGAGGACTTAGAGAGTGCTGTTCCGTGCATGTAAATGCAGTGGGATTCAGAGTGCCCCTGTTCAGGAGCTGACATTTCTGACCAGGTTGTGGAAAGCATTGGGCCCCTCTTTGGGAATAATCCACAATGCCAAAGGGAGAAGCTCAGTGTAGCTCAGGGTGAGTGGTGCAAGTACCTGAGCTTGTTAACCAAGTAGCAGCTCCTTCACTTAGATTTTGAAGGTGAGGGTTTGGGGCAGCAAAATAAACATAAGATTTTTGGTAACTGTTTTGAACTCCTTCAGGCATTTCAAGTCACTGGCAAGAATATTTGCCTGCCCTTTTCCCTGCTGTAGAGCTTGCAGACTTGAGCCACACTCTCTAGCAGTTCTCCATCCTTCCTCCACCGTGGTGCCTGAGGAGGTGATGTCTCTTTGCAGGGTTCATCGATATCTTTTCGGAGTCGAAGGAGCGCCTGGGCCTCCACGCCTCGATGATCCTGAGGTTCCTGCACCGGAACCGCATCTCCAGCACTGCCATCCCGTACCCAGTGCTGGAGTACTTCAACAACATCTGCACCATGCGCTCCTCCGTGCTCAAGGACTCCTTGGATCGACTCCTCCTGAAGGACAGAGGTATGGCCTGCCTCCCCTTGTGGCTCAGGGGGGGAGTGTAGCCACGGCTTTGAAAAAGAGACTGCACATAAAATAAAAACCTTTCTTTACTGCCTCGCCTCTCGCAGGCCTCGTGTTTTAGGAGGCTGATCTGCATGCTTCTGTGGATCTCTGTTGGTTTTTTGAAGCATGTAAATTAATTTCTGAACTACTCAGCAATCTGAGTAACGCTCTGGAATGTTCTTATCTTTCTCCTGGCCTGTTTCAGAATCTGTGGTTACTCAATTGTGATATTCTTTATTCAGTCAAATATCTCTACTAGTTGCTAGAAGCTTTGTTTCCATGTGAAGGTGGATGTTTTCTGAAGTTGACTGTTCAGTATTAAAAGATACTCTGTCGTTTTGGACTGGAGATGATGAATCTTTTACTGTATCTGTGACAATTGGCCTGATTCCTACAGCGAGGGCTCCTTTTCTTCACAGCTTGACTAGATATTTTCAGATTTCTGCACTTCTATTGAAATAAATCAAGTTACATGGGAAAGAGACTGCTTTGTCCCTTCCCTAGAATACCTGAATTGAAGTTTTCTCCATCATAAGTTACTTTTCCCTTTCATCTGTTTGTACATGGGCACAAAAATAATAAAGCACTTGTGAGGCCAGTAATGAAAGGGGTAGATAAAGGCTATTGAACTCCAGGGAATGGAAATGTTTTCATACTGAGAGTGGTAGAATGGAGATCATTGCAATTTCATCTGAAATGAAACTTTGCTGTCTCCTAGTTTCTGTCAGAAACAGTCCTTCAGGGGCTGTGTTCTGTGCCAACATGTTAATTTGTCTGAGACAGTTCTTACAAAGGTATAACAATTCTCAAAACAGGCCAAAGAAAAATGTTCTGAGTATTTCTTTGCAGAATACCCCAGTGATCTGAATGGTAATCAGGAGTCAGACAAGCTGAAGTCTGTCACAAAGTGCTACACACACATCGAAACCTCCTCCAATTCCGCCGATATCGACAAGATGACAAACGGAGAAACTTCCTCCTTCTGGCAGTCGGACGGGAGTGCTCGATCCCACTGGATACGGTGAGCCCAGGGCTGGGGCCCTGAGGGTCTGGGGCCCTGAGTCCCTGAGGGTCTGGGGCCCTGAGTCCCTGAGGGTCTGGGGCCCTGAGTCCCTGAGGGTCTGGGGCCCTGAGTCCCTGAGGGTCTGGGGCCCTGAGTCCCTGAGGGTCTGGGGCCCTGAGTCCCTGAGGGTCTGGGGCCCTGAGTCCCTGAGGGTCTGGGGCCCTGAGTCCCTGAGGGTCTGGGGCCCTGAGTCCCTGAGGGTCTGGGGCCCTGAGTCCCTGAGGGTCTGGGGCCCTGAGTCCCTGAGGGTCTGGGGCCCTGAGTCCCTGAGGGTCTGGGGCCCTGAGTCCCTGAGGGTCTGGGGCCCTGAGTCCCTGAGGGTCTGGGGCCCTGAGTCCCTGAGGGTCTGGGGCCCTGAGTCCCTGAGGGTCTGGGGCCCTGAGTCCCTGAGGGTCTGGGGCCCTGAGTCCCTGAGGGTCTGGGGCCCTGAGTCCCTGAGGGTCTGGGGCCCTGAGTCCCTGAGGGTCTGGGGCCCTGAGTCCCTGAGGGTCTGGGGCCCTGAGTCCCTGAGGGCTTTGGGGCCCTGAGTCCCTGAGGGCTTTGGGGCCCTGAGTCCCTGAGGGCTTTGGGGCTCTCGAGTCCCTGAGGGCTTTGGGGCTCTCGAGTCCCTGAGGGCTTTGGGGCTCTGAGTCCTTAGGTTGACAGCCAGTGGTGTGTTTGGTGGATACCAGGTGCCCCCAAGACTGCTCCATGGCTCCTGTTCTCAGCTGGGGAGAGAAAATGTCACAAAAGGCTCTTGGCTCAAGGGCAGGGAGAGCTCTCTCACCAGCTGCCATCACAGACAGAACAGACTCAACTCAGGGAATTTAGCTCAGTTGGTTAAATCAGGGTGGGGTTAGGAGAAACAAAACCAAATATTCCTCCCCCTTCTTCCCAGGCTTAGAGAAAAATGGAAGAGGAGTTATCCCCTCCCCTCCAGAGGCACAGAGGGATGGGGGATGTGGGCTGCAGGCATTTCATCATGTGCTGGCTCTGCCACTCCTCCCTCCTCAGGGCCAAGACTCCTCACACCCTTCCCCTGCCCCAGCCTGGAGTCTCCTCCATGGGAGACAGTCCCCCTCAAAGTGCTCCAGTGTGGGTCCTGCCCATGGGGGGCAGTTACAGAATCACAGAATCCTGAGTTGCTGGGGACCCACAAGGATCAAGTCCAGTCTTATGTGAATGCCCCTATGGGGATCAGTCCTTCAGGAAGAGGCTGCTCCAGCATGGGTCCCCCATGGGATCACAAATCCTGCCAGCAAACCTCCTCCAGTGCAGGCTGCTCTCCCCATGGGGACACAGGTCCAGCCTCAGCAACTTCTCACACCCTGTAGCCCCCCACTGCTAAAACCTTGTCACACAAACCCAATACAGGTGTAATTGAATTAATGAATGACAGATGAATACAGATAAAAGCAGAAGTCATTAATCTCTGCATAAAATCTCTGCATAAAATTTAAAAGCCTGATCACCAAAGAAAAGTTCACCTGTAAAATGCCTGTATCTGCTGGGGTGACACACAGCCTTGTTGGGTAGTGAAGCTTTCCAAGCTCTAATACAGACGCAGTGGCTGGTACTTGAATAGAAACACTTTGCCTCTGTCCAGGAAGTTCCATGAAACAGAAATGCTCAATGAAACAGAAATGTTTAGTGCTTTTTTTCAATGGTAGATCTAAGAATATGTGCTTCAAAGAAAAAAAAATCTCATTTTGGTCATTATTGGCACTGCATTTTTATTCCTGAGGAATGAATTCTCAGTTGAAAATATAAATAGAAAATTCTACAGTCTCTCAGAGGCAACTGTTTTCTAAATCAAAATTTTTTAACTGGTTTACCCTGGTATGGTGTTAACACCTGTGAAGCATTAGGTAAATTTCAGAGGATTTATTTGTGTATGTAGAGGTGGAAATGAGTGAAAAATAATATAATATCTATTATATAGAAATAAAAGCACAGTGCTTACATTCTCTTTGCAAGAACTGTTTTATCTTCTTTGCTTTGCAGTTTAAAGATGAAACCAGATGTGGTTTTGAGACACCTGTCCATTGCAGTGGCAGCTAATGACCAGAGTTACATGCCACAGCAAGTCACAGTGGCAGTGGGAAGGAATGCCAGCAGTCTCCAGGAGGTCCGAGATGTTCACATTCCAAGCAATATCACTGGCTACGTAACACTGTTGGAAAACGCTAACATTAGTCAGATGTGTGAGTCAATAAAGATACCATTGGGATACTGGTTTGGTGCTTTTTGGAAGGTGAAAGTTTGGGTAGATCATGGAGAGATGTGTTGAAGTGTCAGTCACCAGAGGTGATGTTTTGGGCCTTGTTTTTGGGTCAGAGAAATTGGTTTAATTCTAGTTTAATTTTTAGCCTGTAAGAGAGTCTTCTGAGCCTTTCTCATGGTCTCTGTAACATGAGCTAAGGGTTGAAGAGAAAAATTACTAAAGATGCAGTTTTAGCCTTTCAATGTGAAGACATGGGGCAGTTTTAAAATATCCTTGCTTGCAGAGTGGAAGCATATGTTGGCTGATAGTATCTAGCAAAAAAATCTGCTTCTTTTGGTACTGAAACTCTGAAGTTGGTCCAATGTAAGGCAGGTTTTATGCTTTTAAATGGTGTTATTTTTGATTCTGGTAGCTCTGTGGGTGCTATATTGGAATCAATCAAGAAAAGCTGCTCCTTCCTAAGATGGTTTCTGCAGCTTCAGGAATTTTGTCCCTTCAGTTCCAGGGTGCCTTTCCCTGGGAGGAGCTTTCACTGCCACAAAAGTGGGCAGCAAGGATGCTGTTCCTCAAAAGTAATCAGGACAGTGCCATCTGTGCAAAATGGTCAAGAACTTGTGTGAAAAATTTTATATAACTTTAAACTTTCCTCCTTTTTCCTGTTATCTCCACAACCACTTGCTTCCTAGACACTTCTCTGTATGTAGGTAGGAAGGTCCTAGTGAAATCATCTACAATCTGTTTTCCATTTTGAGGATATTTCATGACAATTTTTCCTAGTTTCTAGGTGTAGCATCAGTAATGGATCCACAATTTATGCAAAGGTGATATTTTCCAGCTCAGAGGGTGCACAGTGTGCGTGTGGTTTGTCCACATCAGGCAGTGCCGTTCCATATCTGCCGTTACTTTCCTAAGAGGTCCTGCTCTAATTTGCAATCCCTGCATTCTTCTAGCTCTAATACACCAGAAGAAATGGGGAAAAAATTGGGTTTTGTGTTGTGACAGATGTACAGATAAACATCAAGCGTTGCCTTAGCGATGGGTGTGACACGAGGATCCACGGGCTGCGGGCTGTGGGCTACCAGAGGGTGAAGAAGGTGGGAGTGTCCGTGTGCGACGCCTCGGCCATCTGGTACTGGTCCCTGCTGACCTCTCTGGTGACAGCTTCCATGGAAACAAACCCAGCCTTCGTTCACACCATCTTACAAAACACTCAGTGAGTACCAAGCTTACAGGGGGTGGGATTTTATCCACTTCTTAATGGTTTTTTTTTAAAAATATTTCTGGCTTCAGTAAGCGATCTGCTGTTTGTAACTGGTTTACACTCCCTCCATTAAGGTGTTTGAACATCTTTTTCTGTCTCACTGTTCAGATTTTTTCATGTTTTTCTTCTATCCATTTGCATGTAGTAGAACAAGTGTAATTCTCCTGGCTGTTTCATCTAATCTAATTGTTAAACCATGACTGAAAATTAGGTTTTTTCACTGATCCATTTACTTGTAATGATTTTGAGCAGCCTAAAATTAACTCATTTTTCTTGCCCAGTATTAATAATCAATAAAATTAACATCTTCCTCTTAGAACTGAAGCTTAATTTAGCTTAATTTTCAGCAGATTTCTGCTTGTTATAATGCCTTTTCATGCATTTTATGGAGATATAGTTGAGTATGTGCACCATCTCCATGCAAAAGTTTGCTTGTGCTGATTGACCATTTTCTGTGTAACGTTTCCTTGTTTGATTGCCAAACACTTCTGCTCGATGACTTGAAGGATTGGAATCCTAATAAAACCTCTCCACACCCACATGAGCTTTTATAGAGCTCAGTTAGCACGATGTCACCACACTGAAGAGCAGGGCTGTCATTAGGTTAATGAATCCTGTAGGCTAAAGTCCACTAAGCCTATCTTTTCATTTATGTCATCTGTGAAATCTCTTTAAAGTTTAGGTAACTTCATACATGCCCACGCCTTAGACAGGCCCATAGTTGCAGGCTTTGCTGAAAATGAGGGCCTTCAGTTTTGGTAAAGTTTAGGTATTTTTAAAAAATATAACATGAGCACTGAGCCAATAAAGCATTAAAAAATATAATGGAGAAATCCTGAGTAAAATCATGCTTTCAGGAATTAGATTCAGTGTTTAGAATTATAAAGCAAAAACCCCAAACTGTAGTACTGGATAGAATAACTTTGGTGAAACTGTTTAAGAATTCCTAATTTCAGGGGTTATCACATTATCTTTGGAAATTCTGATTTTAGCTAACAAGTGTCTCTCTCAGTTTCTTTGATTCTTCTGAGGGAATTTTGAATCAATTTTCCCTTTTTTCACAGGCTCTTGCTCAATTCTAGACCAATTTAAAATGAAGCAGTGCTTGGACACTAAGCTATTTCTAATGCTGTCACAGATTTAATTTAAAACTCCTTGATATGTTTGTCTCATTAAATCTGAGACTGAGACTAGATTCCACATTACCCAGCAGTCATTGAAGGTACCCTGCCTAGAATGCAATCCTGTTGTTCCCTTTTGGAGAGATTCTCTGTGTAAACAGATTTTATGCACTCAGAATCAATTTGCAGAGACCTGCCCACACAAAGCATGAAGATTCAAACCTCTAATTCACTTTAGGAGGCTGTTTTCTCCAATGCTGCCTGGTTTCCTGACAGTATGTTTCATTTTTTCCTAGGAAAGCACTACAGCACATGCCACCTCTATCCCTAACACCAGGCTCCACAGATTTTTCAAGCTTCTTATCACCAAATGTTTTGGAAGAAGTAGATAGCTTCCTTATCAGAATAACAAGGTGAGCTTGTGTGTTGATGCAGTGGGAAGTGATTTAGAAGAGTCTGTAAATCAAATTTTCACATCTTTACTCACACGCTCTTTTTTAAGTATCTGGAAAAATACAAATACATCAAGAAACAGGCACTTGAGAGATTCTGTGGCAGCTTGTCTTGACTGAAAATCAGAATGTCCAGACTTTCTTTTCCCTCTGTTGTTTTCCTCACAGCTGCTGTACTACTCCAGAGGTGGAGCTGACACTCCTGGCCTTTGCCTTAGCCCGGGGGAGTGTAGCCAAAGTGCTGAGTTCTCTTTGTGCCATCACTGATCATCTGGACACTCCATACAAGGCTTCCTCACTTATCTCTTCCATGGCAACAGTCAGACAGAACCTGCTTTATAAATATGGTAATGGAACTATCCTGGATCCTTTACTATACAGCCTTAAGAAAATACACAGCTCTGAGTTGTTCCACTTGTTGTTGGGATTTCAAATTATCCAAATCTTCTAAATTAAAAACTGTCACTGCAATCACAACCTCGCAGCTGAACTGCCCCAAAAGTTGGTGATTGACCAGCTTTCTGTGATCAAAGACTTAATCCAAGTGGGATCTTCTCAAGAGAGAAAACATGAACTTTGTAGATCATGGCCCCTGGATGAGGATGGTGATGATGGTGTTTGTGTTGCTTAAAAGGCAGATGACAGGAGGTGTGTTTCTTCTTCCAGTAAGACATTTGTTTGTGTGAGTGAGCCTCAGTGAGTGCTCTGTCCTGGAGGCATGTGCAAATTCAAGATGCATTTTGAATACAATGTCAATAGCATCTCTTTATGATTTTTTTCCCCACTTTTATAAGATGAGTTAAAATTACGTTTTTATAATTTTGAGTATGTCATGAGTGTAGAGCTGTTCATGGTCTGGCATCAGGTGGTGATTTTGCTGTATTTACTCATTTGATAAATCTGTATGTTGTCAGGAATCAACTTTCGAGATTTTCATTAGTCTCTCATGAAGAATCTTACCTTTTATTTGCCTTTTAGTATATTTTGTCAGTATTTCTTCTCTTGTGCCAAAGAACATGTGGATTATTTTATAATTAGCAGTGTTTACTTTCAAAAGTTTTGAAAATTGGTTCCTTTTCCCCAGAATAGCTAATGCCTTTTGTAAGACAAGTGGTATTTCATGGATTGTGAATTGCAAAGTATGGCAACAGTTGAAGGAACATTAATTGTACTGATTTTCATTGTCCTTCTGTCTGTATCTAAAACTCTTACCTACTTTAGATCAATGTATCTCTCATATTCCAGTTTCCCTCCCCTTTTAAGGGTCTGTAAGGTAGTAAGGTCTTAAGGGTAGTAAAAATCTCATAGTATTTTTTTCCTTTTTTTTCTGTATGAAGAACTTTGGAAAATATATTTTACCATTTTAAATAAATTTGATAAACCTGTTGATTTTTTTTTTAACTTAGGAAAGCCTTTACGACTCACTCTGCAAGCATGTGATGTAAAGGGAAAAGAAGATAAATCAGGGCCTGAAAACCTCCTTGTAGAACCATGGACTGGGGATGGTAAGAGCCTGGGCTTAAAATCTATAATATTAGATTCATAAAATCATTTAAGTTAGATGATTCCACCAAACATAATGATTTGTTAACAATGCTGTGGTGGTGTTCCATATTTACTTATATACTATGGAAGATTTGTAATTTAAAATAACAGGTAAAGTGACAAACAAAACCCCAAACCAAAACCATGTATAAATTCGATTTTGCAGCACTGTGGATTTCTCATAAACCAGTTTATTGCCAAAACAAGCCAAGCAAACAAAAGGATTGGTTTCTGGATAGAATTATTAATATTCTACATGGAAGTCAGGAATGAGCTGTCACAGGGAATATTCTACTAGAATACAACACTTTGTGGGTTGAAGTCATGAATCACTCATTGTTAGTTTCCCAAATATTGATGGGGAGAGAGTTTGTAGAAATCATTGAAATTCTCACTGCACGTGCCTGTTAATTCTCCTTTAAAGCCTCTCTTTGTTACTGCAATGCTTTTATGTGGATACAACCTAAACAAAGAGATTTGTGTTTCTTGACCTCCTTTTTAAGTGAAATGCCACCTAATCTTTTTTTTTTTTTAAATGGTTGATTGTCTTGGCAGTGCTATTGGTAAATGAAAGCCTTTGTGACAGAAAATCAGGCACATTCTAAATGCTTATTTTACACCTTTGTTTGTTGATGTGTATTATTTGAGTTTATTCTTTAGTTATTTTGTGGCTTGTCTGCTGTTGTTTTGTGGGTCACAGTTTGGGGACTATTCACTGAATTTAATGAATAGAGCCACAAGCCAAAGCAATATTTGGGAATTGCTAATAAACTTTAATAAGAAAATATTCTGCTGCAGATGTTGCAGTGCCCAGAGAGACACTGCCTGCAGAGTTCTGTGTAAAATAAAATCTTTTAAGTTGTCCCTTTTGTTTGGAAACATTTGCTAATGAGCATTTCCCTGGGAAGGTGTGATTTTGTTTCCCCTCCTTTCAGCCCACAGTCCCAACCCCTTGCACCAGCACTCACTCCAACTCATTCTATTCCCACTGCTGCTTTAGGTTTTCTTACTGAAACTGGGAAAACCAGAGCCAGTATCATTCTTTCTACTGGAACTGAATCTTCATTTCAAGTGACACAAATCAGAATAAAGGTATGTAGTTCCTGTGAGCTTTTGACGTAGAAGACTTACTCTTTTTCCCTAGTAGTGGAGTAGAATTTGGATATTTGTTATCTGAACTGAAATTTAAATTCCTTATGAAATACTGTTATTTTAGAGCTTTTCTTCAGTGTAAATCAGAGAACTTCAGGAAAAGGAGGTCTTAAATTGTTCCAGGGAGCCACAAGCATGTAGTACAGACATTTATTTTATATTGATTTTATCTATATTTTGCAATATATATCTCAAGCCAGCAACTTTTTGGTTTATGATTTCTCTCTCAAGTGTGTGGATTTATATCTAAGACCTTTTATTTTATGTTTAAAATAACTTTTTGACTCTGAATAGCAGATATCAAGATACAAAGCCATGTGAGATTAAATGAAGGTATTTCAAATTCTGTTTAGAGACACCAGTGTAATTTGAACATTCAGTGTGACTTTTATCTGGTTTCAAAAGTCATATGATTAAATCTCATGGCCAAGACAAAACTTCAGTGAGGTTTGTGCAGCTGAATTGATTTATTTACTTAAGGCAAAGGAATAGTTTAATTCCTGGAGCAGCAATGCATAAAGAGATAAAAATATGAATGGACTTCTGGCAAGTAAATTCTAATAGGAGCTGGAGAGGCAGCTGACTTGGGGAGACATGATTTTGGTTTTGGTTTTTTAAATGTAAAAAGAAAACAAAAGTCCAATGGGGATTAATGTGTGGAACTCTAGTTAATGCTAAGGTGCTGGCACAGTGATAAACACAGCAAATAATAACCACGTACATGACCTCAGCTCAGAACTTTTCATAACATTTCTCCAAAGCTGTCTCCTTTTCCTGCACAATTCCAGAGACCTGGACTGTCAAGATTTGCTTGCTCTCCATAACTGCTGTGTGTGTGTGTCTCTCCCCGGGCCTGCTGTGGGTTCGGCCCAGGTGCGCCGCGGAGCCATCGGGGCGCAGTGCGGGCTGGTGTTCGCCTACAGCGGCGCCTCGCACAGGTTCCACGCCGAGGAGCACTTCAAAAGGTTCGAGAGCTACGACAAGTGGAGGCTGAGGGAATTCAAACAGTTCTTAAAAACCAGGTATAAGTGGAGTCTTGCAGTGCATGCGTGGAAAATGAGTGTTATGTTTGATCGCTTTGCAGCGCCGCTGGAACTACTGGTAATTGTTCCGAGGGGCATCGTTTAATTGTTATTTGTTTGATTTTAATGAGCCTCAGTTTGATGTGTTGGATGAAATATGTGTATAGCTGTTGTTTACAGCCCCTTGATTTAAAGGCCTGTTGTAAAAGGAACCTTCGACTTGGTTGGATAACAGAAATTTCTTAATTACGTTTTATTAAATCAGTTTTCAGAACTCTTGCTTAGGAGTAAGGGAGTTAAGGGGCCATGGCTAACAAGATGTTCTTGATTTTTTTTTTTTTTTTACCTTGCATGTGATGGAGTTTTGGGTTTGTGAAACTTTCTGTTGTCTCTTCTCATCTTTTTAGCCATAACATGCCTTAAGTATTTTGGTAGAATATCAAGAGCTTTGCAATGTCTCTAAACTTTCTCTTAACAAACTGTGTTACATTCTTTTCTACACAGAAGCAGTTGTTCATGTGATGATTTGGGAGATGATGATCCTATTGGCTGGTTTGAAGTAGAAGAAGAATGGGATGAAGTTGATGTCAAAATGCAGCAATGCAGAGTTTCCCAAGTAAGAACCCACAAAACCCCCTTGGCCCAGTCACAATGAGCAGGGGCTCTTCTCTGTGCCAGCTGAAATAAACCTACTTTTATTTTGTGAGGGATAACTCTGCTGGATAGAGAAAAAAATTAATAGGCTTCCAGTTAAATGAATAATTCAACTTCTGTCCTCTGAATTTTATTCTTTTTCTCTGTATGCATATATATATATATTTAGCTGTAGTTAAGTGGTGCTTCATGATCAAATTTAATGCAAAGTTAATTGATAATGTGCAGATTACTGAGTTTAATATGATTGTTGCTTTATTCCAGTATCTAGACAATTTAGCTACTGTGTATTCATAGCATTTATTCTTTCAGAGCCAGGTTCTCCAATCCATGTTTTAGTGGGCAAACAATTAGTAAAGCATTTACATCATTTAGGCTGCTGTCCCTGGGGAATGGAAACTCTTTCATTTTGAGAATGACAGAAGATGGTTTTGATTTGTAGTGCTTTGTAGGGAATGTTGCATTTCAGATCAGGGTTCTGGAATCAGCTGTTGTACTTGCCCAGTCCATTTGCACTGTGGGAATTAGGAGAATTGGTGGCATTGTTGTGTCAGTGGGGATTTTTTTCTAACTGTTGCTGCTTGCTAAGTCACTGCTGCTGCACAGGAATTTGAGTACATGTGGATGGCAGGACTTGCTGTTCCTTCAGTTCTGTGCTCTGCACCTCACTGAGAACAGACTGATCAAAGTATATTCTACATGTTACATATTGATCCTCTGCTTGCTTTTAGATGCAGCTAATACTTCTTTAACCTGCAAGAATACTGTGACTGTGGCAGTGAGGAGCAGTGTGTGCAGAATGCATGAACTGATAATGAATTAAATAACTTAGAGGTCATAACTTAGAATAACTTAGAACAGTCCCTGTGACTTTTTGGAAGTAGGGAGAGATCAAACTTAGCCTGAATCGCAGGCTCAGTATTTTAAACCTCTGGAGGTGATAGACAAGGGACTAAGGCTTCACCCCTCAATCCTACCTGCAGTCTCTTCACCTCAGGCCTTTTAAAAGCCTAGTTTGTCCCAGCTTTTAAACCCAAATCTTGTGCTATTTTTATGTCATTCTAGTACTTGATGATAAAGTTCTTGTGCACAAGACAAGACTCAGCAGAGCGCCTTGGGGTCCAGGGGCTGAGTGTCCTGGGGTACCTGCGGCCCCTGCGAGACGAGCCCTGCAGGACCATGACCTGCCTGCAGTGCAGGAAAACTGAGGATGACACAGTTTGTGGCACAACTCTGCTCCTCAAGACACTTCATTTCATCCAGCAGCTGGCACAGGACCTGGTATTTTTATTTCTTAGAGTTTTTTTAAGCCTCTGTTTGCCAAACTAAAAAGAATAAGGCTGCACAAACAGCAGTTGTGAATGGGCGAAGAAAAGTTGGTGTACTTTTAACAAAGGTTAAAAAACATGTTGTGGAAAAAATGTTTTTGAAAAATAGAATTCTGTGTATGTTTGCTGAAGGTTTATTACTTCCAATTAAATTACGGGGAGAGGTAGAGGTTATAAAGTCTTCTGGTGGTGGAGAAAAGGGATGGGATCCTAGAAATCCAGAAACAGGGGAGAGTTCTGTGAAGGTGAAGGTTTCAGCATGAACTGTCACATTTAGACACCAGAATATCCATGAAATTACTTCAACTGAAACTCATGTTAGCTGCAAATTTATAGGAAAGCTGGCTGTGCTTTCCTTTAAGCCCAGTGCTCAGGGATTTATGTTTTATAAATGTGTTCTGTATAGAGTTAATTTTCCAATACTGCATTTTCTTTGCCTTTTTAAGGTTCAGCAGAAGGAGAGTGGATTAAAATACAAGTCATTTTTAGATTTCACAGGCCTTGATTTGCAGCTGTTCTGGAATTTTTACAATAAACTGCAGCAGAAGTAAGTTACTTCTTTAGTGTCTGCTGAAGCACTAATCAGTGTGTGTGCATAAATAAAATAAGCTTTGTTTAGTTTAGCAGTTTGTTCTTCCTGAACTACATCATTTACATAAATAACATTTCCCTACTGCTGCCATATGGACTTTTAACTATAAAGTTATGTAGAAGCTCAACCTGTAGATTAATTTAGCTGGTAGCTACACTTCCTTTGGCTATGTCTCTCCACTCAGTGGCTTTTATCTGTCTGAAATGGTGGCTTTCATAGCAATACTTATTTGGTGCAAAAGAGCTGCTTTTCTAGTTTTTGCTTTTATTTGTTATGTATCTTCTTACAGCCCAAGGGAAGAATGTATCTTTGCTCAAACACTGCTGCTGCAGCTTCTCCGGAGCTGCTTCTCTGTACTTACGGGAAATAATAAAACTGCTAAACCTCAAGAAACTCCTCAGAGCAAAACAGCTGGTCACACAGAAGCTGCAGAAGAGCTTTATAGACATTTGTGTGAAGGTAATTTTTATTCAATATATATTGATTGTTTTATCTGTTAAAGTTTGGGAAAAGATATACATTCCTAGAGGCCAAGTCAGCTCCTGTTCCTTTGTTTCTCCTTCAGGTCAGTGTGTGCTAATTAGTCTATCACTAGAAACTTTCCTGGGCCCAAAGAAATAGTCTGGAAACAGCTGCAGTAGAAAACTCCTTTTGAGTGTGTCACCTGCTTGTACCACCAGGAAATGTGACCCTTTGACTATAACATTACTGGGGTTCATTTATTTCTGATATTGCTCATCAGAATAAATGAGCTCATGCTTAGACTGTGAGGTTTACAGGAACACAGGGAAGATTTTGGAGCCACTGAAGAGAATGGGGGGGGAATTACACATTAGATTTCATTGGAAGTAGGGTGGCACATTATTCAAGTGTAATTTGAAGAGTCTCCTGCAAAGTGAGCTAGAGGGTAAACACTTTATATAGGATCTGTCACATCTTGAAAATCTTATTAGCTTTGATGGGTGTCAAGTTATAATCTTCCTAGAATTCATTTACTTGGTGAATAAATATATTCTTGCTGTAAGTTAAAAAGTTTCCCCTCATTTTCTGTGTGTATAATAGGATTGCAAGGGCTTGAAGTTGTGTAGACTAACATTTGATTCAGTTATGCCTCTAACATAATAGATGGGGTATTAATTAGAACTTGTAATTTTGTTTCCTTTCTGTATGAGCAGTAGTGGATATGGGGGACAGCAACTCCATGCCAATGAAAATGCTGAAAGAGGAAGTTAAGAACACCTTACTCAGTGGAGCAGCAGTTTTTTTCCCAGATAGACAGACCAGGCGACACCAGCTCTTCACCATGATGGTAAACATTAAATGAGAAATTGTTTGTTTAGTGCCTGCTTTCTTTATGCAGAAAAGAGGACAAATCTGAGTTGTTATTCTCAAATAACACACTTTGTCCCATTCAAGTAAAAACCTTATTTTTTTTTCTTTGCCTCTTTTTACCCTTCCCCTTTTCGCTCTGCAGCTTATCCAAAGAAAGAGGCGCTAACCCTGCCTTTCTTACCAAAAATGAATAATAGAACACAGAAATTAGAATTCTTTGTCACAGAGGAGGAAAACAGAATGTATCATAAAAATAAATCTTTTTCCTTTTCTAGAAAAACATCACAGAGCAAGAACATAAGCAATCTGTACATCTTGCCTTCAGATCCTTGTGTACCCACTTCAGGTAAGGGGTCCTGAAATTGAAAATATTTGTTTGATGCCCCACATTTGTTAATAAGTTTGTATCTAATCCTTTTTAGAAACGTTATTCCCCTGAACAATAATTCTCTGAAGTAATCAACTAATGCTGTTTAGAAAGGACATGCTGGTACTCAATATTTTTATTAACTGAATAGCTCTATAAAACACTGGCCAAGGTTGGTGCTGAAATCACAGTATATTGCTCTTAGGCTTCTCCTAGGCTGTCTTCCAATTTTGTAAGTAATTGTTTGTCAATGCTGATGGTTGGTGTTGATTTAATTAGTCTAGGGTCATTAGAACACAAACTTTTGATTTTCATAGTAATTACACAGTAGGATCTCTACAGATTTGACACAAAACCCACTAAATTTCTGGTTTGGAACTCCTTGTTGCTGGTTAGTAAGAATATCTTTGTTTTGTAGTGATCAAGATCCAGGTGGACTCTTATTATTACCAGAGAAAGGAGTTTCTGCAAATTTTGACATAAGTGAAGTATTATCAGTCATGGACACCCTTCTGCTTGTGGCAGCAAGAGAGGTAACTGGCTTTGCTCCTGCTTTTTGTCATGAGTTTTGTAGGCACTCAAACACAAGCTGCTTGCCTGCCATGGATGCTAAAGAATCAGCTTCCCTGTCCTGGATATAACTGTTCATGGCTGTGCAAGGCAGCAGGATTAGCTTTTCCAGCCAGTTGAGTGTGTTCCTTTAAGCATTAACTTTTCCTAAGAGTAGAGTAGGAAATGAATAGTATTTTTCCAGTATGAAATATGTAAGATGTGGTGTTTTTCCACAGCATTGAAAAGACTCTATGGAGAGGCACTGGGATACAGGAGGAATCTTTCCATTTTGAGAGGATAGGATTGGACATGTCACTGAGGGAGATGGAAATGGAGGAGGGTTATTTACATATGCAGAAAAACTGTGCTGAGAACACTGAGTGACTCATATGTAGCTGTTCCTATTTAAAATTGTGATATATCAAAACAAAGCCCATCACTTGCTACATGGTGTTACATGCTGCTTGTCATTTGCATTTCATCTTTTTCTGGGGTGAGTGGGATGGATGATTGTGCCCATCCCAGTTTACTTGGTGCATACTGTGTGTCATGCTGCAGCAGAAGAGTCTCCATTGCATTCATGAATGTTCCTTATTTTTCAGTGTGAAATGATGATGCTGGATGTTGCACAGCAAGAGAGTGGCACAGTCTTGTCTTCCTTATTCTGGTCTGTTCAGGGCAGCCTCCTTTCCTGGTGTTATCTGCAGCTTAAAGGCACTGATAGTTCAGCCAAGGATCTTGCAGTAGAAATACTTAAAAACTGTAAGTGCTGGGATTGAATACAGAGTTAAATGTGGTGCAATACAGGACTTTAAAATGTGATTTTGCAAATTGCAGTATAATTAGGGATCACCAAAGGTTGCCTGAGGCATACTCAGAACTGTCATAGCATTTCTAATCTC
Source organism: Notiomystis cincta (assembly GCA_013398075.1). Classification (NCBI taxonomy): domain Eukaryota; kingdom Metazoa; phylum Chordata; class Aves; order Passeriformes; family Notiomystidae; genus Notiomystis; species Notiomystis cincta. The sequence goes on along the minus strand of VZRX01000511.1, from coordinate 86,151 downwards.
TCTAGGAAGTAATTAGTAGGCATATTAAGCAACTTGGAGTTTTAGCTGTACTGATAATCTTATATTGGGAGAATCTTTAGAAAGCATTGCAGTAAATTTTGGAGGCCAAATACTGAAAAAATCCCCAAACAACAAATAGTTACAGGCTTTCATTTGAACATTTTCATTTCCTAGCATCCTCTATTTTGATAAACTCCTGGGTGGTGATGTGTGTTTTCTTAGATGTTTGTAATAGCAAGAAGAAAGGAATTTGCTTAAGAAGCTGGGTACATCTAAGGGGTTTTGTTGGTTTTTTTGTGGAGAGGATTGTTATTTTTTTTTAATGCAGCAGCTCACTGTTGAGCAGTTAATTGGGCCAAATACTAACAAAGGTGTAATTTTATGTAAAATTACATCATGTTTATGTTATTTGTATATAAATAAATTTCCTGTGTTCCTGTCTTAAATTTAAAAATGGAGTAAGGCTGTAGCTAAAAATTCCTACCCTCACTTGTTACTTCAGCTGCATTTCTTAGTGTGTGAAGACTACTGGATGCATGGAGATTGTTTGAACAGTCTTGGATCATTTGATGAAATTACTCATCACTCATTTTTTCTGTGATATTGTTGATGAGCACAACTTGTTTCCACAACAGAAATATCACAGAAAACTTCTCTGAAGTGTTGGGTGTTGCAGCCTTGGGGCAGGAGATCCTTTCCTGCTCTATTTGCCCTTGTGCACATCACATGCACCTAATGTTTGATAAAATGGATTGTGGGAGCAAATCCTTAAGGTGGCTATTAAGGATTTTTTTCTTTCTTTCTCTTTAGATGTGGGCCAGTTCCTGTCAAATATCAGAACAATTTTGCAGTCACTCTTATCTCAATATAGTGGCAAAACAATAGTAGAAAAAATAAGTAGCTCTGTGTTTGCTATGGCAACTCGTCAGCTGGTAAGTGACCCCTGGGATTTTGGGATTTTATCCTGTTCCTGGGTGGCATGGCTGTGAGTGTGGCATTTTTATGACAGCTCTGTTTGCTCCTAGGTCATCTTCTTGTTGGATTTTTGCACTTTAGACATTCCATACTGTACTCTGCTGCAGGGATTCAGCACTTTGATAGAACCACTGAAAAGCCTTTGTAGTGAACCTCATAAGGTAACTAAAGACATAGGCACTGTTTAAACACAGTCAAACAAAAGCAAAATTGTAAGAAAGACACAGGAAAATTCGGGTGATTCTGTTGGTGAGCATTGGAAAAGAGCTGGAAAACTTCTAAAAGTGTGGGATGTGTAATGAAATGTTGAGTGCAGAACAAAAAACATACCTACTGATATGGGAGATGGGCAAAGTGATCAGAAAGTGCAACTGGAATGAGCAGCCTGGAAGGTAGATAGGAAGGAGGGGATTCTGAGGGTGAAGAGGAAAACAAAAATAGTATATGCTTAACATTTTTAGCTTCACTGCTTGTGGTGATGCAAATAAAGTCTGTATGCCTGTAGTGTGGATGTTTAAATCTGCATTAGTCATCCAGACTCCTTTTGTCATGCCTGGAGACTTGCAGTCACTTGTGAGTGAGCCAGTCTCCTCCTGCAGTAGGCTGGGGGGGTTTTGCTTTAGAAGTGCTTCCTTATTATGATTACCAAGGATGTCTTCAGAACTAGTTTCAGTGTAAATCAATGCTACAGCCTTTTAAATGCCATTTGTATGCACATCTGGCAACTTAAAAGTATAGACACCAGAAATCTAGTGTGGTAATTAAGTTTTTTCTTACCTTTGTATCTAAGAATGCATTTTTGTTGTACAGATGGACATGGAGAGCTGGCAGCAGGAGCAGCCTGTAGTATTGAGAACCTGGACAATGGAATCACCTCATAACTATGAGAATAATTGCCACGAGGTCTCAGTCTTCCTGTGTCATGGGGCAACTTACTTTGAGGTGGAATTTGATGAAAAATGTGAAACTGAAAGGAGGTAATTTAATCCTGTGCTGTGTTAAATTCCAGTGTCTGGAGGGGCAATTCATGTTTCAGTGTGCACTCCACACATGCCATTTCAATTTCTTCATTGTCCAGAGCAATACACAATGTTTTTGAATGACTTTTTGTGCTGAAAGCTACCTCTCCTGGCAAATTTACAGACATGCTGTTCATATGAATTTTGCTTCCTTTGGCCTTGATCTGTTTGGTGGTCACAGCATTATCATAACAGTTTGTGCTTGTGGTATTTATTTTGCCCTCTTTCTATTGGCTTGGTTTCTCTTGGTAACACATCAGGCTACTACTTAGTTAATGCATTTGCCAGATGTTAGATTTGGCATCTATTGCCAATTCCAAAGTCCTGCAGGACAGCAGATCTCTGTTTGCTGGGACTTCTGCATTGAAACATGAAATAAATTCCTTAGCAGTCACATGAAAGTGTGGTTCAGAAAGAAGTGACAGGATGCACTTAGATACAGCACTTGTGAAAATCTAAAAGCAAAAACTTTCTCCCCCCAAAACTTGAAAAGTAAATTTGGAAGTAATGAATTGCAATTTTCACAGGTATGATTATCTGGAGTTTACTGATGCCAGAGGGGCAAAAACTCGTTACGATACAAAGGTCGGCACTGAGAAATGGCCTAAGGTGAGCACCTTTAAAATTCTGAACCAAATTATTTATCCAGACTTAGGAAGTCCTTATGATTCCTGTGAAAACCTGTAATGTAAAAGGATGTGTGTGCTTTTGTGCATGGGTGTGTTTATTAGGTTTTTTAGGTGGGGGGCAGGAGATGGGGAAGAAAGTCTGATTTGCTGCAAATGAAAGGAGTAAATGAGTGAAGAATCCCTCTTTGCTCCTGTTATGGAAAGAACTATCAGTTAAAGTGAAAAGGAATAATCATGTTAACTGCCAATAATACATGGGTACAATTTGCTCTGCCTATGCAAGTTTTTATATCATTAGACAAGTGTGGCCCTTTCTGAGGCTGTGCTCTGTCCTCAATGGGATGCTGCTCTTCTGTTTTTTGGCTCTGACTTTGAAAGCTCAGTCATATATAAAATTGCTCATTAAGCTCTTGAATAGAAATTTTACCTGCTTAGTACTGTGGGTTTCTCATTGAGATAGTGGGGGACATTAGATCTGTTATGGCCAGAACATAATACTAAAACCCCAGAGTTGCTGAAAGGAATTCATTACCCTGAAACGTTTTCCTGTCATGTACATTTGGCAAAATGACTGTTTTGTTGCTCTGTAGAAAGTGACCTTTAAGGCTGGCCCACGGCTGCAGTTTCTCTTTCACTCTGACAGCAGCAATAATGAGTGGGGCTACAAGTTCTCTGTCACTGCTTACGGCCTCCCAGACGTGGCCGTGTCTTGGGGCCTGGATTTACAGCTGCTTGTCTCCCGGCTGATGGGGCGCCTGGCTTCCCGCAGCATGGCCCTCAGACCCCTGCGAGGTGAGTGCCAGCACAGGCCCTTCCTGTGCAGAATGCCCTGGCAGAAGGAGCTTCCTTCCCTAGTTCGTTTCTTAGCACCCTTTATTTTGCTGGTTTGCTGTGTTGTGGAAGACACGGACATGTGGAATTAATCCTACTAAGCTAAATTACCCCTATGAAGTAGTATGTTCTTTATTTTTTTTCCCTTTTAAAATTGTTCCCTGGTGCTGTCATCTACCCCACATTGGGATTGTGAATGTGGAGCCAACAAAATGAAAAAATTACAGAGCTTAGGACATAAATGATTCTAAGTTTCACATGAGCATTTGCTATTGAATGAAATCTGAATTCACAAATTAAGTTTGGTTACTAACTATCTACTAATTCCAGTAGTTAAGTACACTTAGGATTTGGGCCTTGAAATAAGTAAAATAAATTTTTAAAAAAGAAGTTTCTTGTTTAATTTAAAAACTTCTCTCCAGCTTCCTAAATCTGAATCCATCCACCACTTTGGAGAAATTAAATAAGGCTAAAGAGTTCTTGCTCCAATCAGGTGGTCCATATTTAACTTGGAAAATTAGATAGTTCCCTGTGAATTCAGGGAACTAATCAAAGTGATTGAGAATATCTTCTTCCTTTCTTAATGTGAGCATGCTTGCATATAACAAATTAGGTCTTTAGTAGGAGAGAAAGTTTTTAAACTCTTAGAAAATTTCTCTAGTTATAATACAGTGAAAACTCTTAATTTAAAATCCTTCCATATTGTAACATTGTCACTATAAGATAAGATATTGATGCTGCCATTAATGAAAGAGTTCATCAGTTTTCTGTACCATGTTAAAAAAGCAGAGAACATTGCTAAATTATTTGTTCACTCTATTTGCATTAACTTTTTGTCGTGTTTCAGTTTTTTCCTTCCGGAGTGTTTTAATTTATCTGTAAAAATGAAGACAATTATTTAATAACTGAAGGGTCTGTTCTGAATTTCTTGCAGAATTAGGTAGTGAAGCAGACTTGCCTCCTTTGAAAGTAACATCGGTTCTTAATTCTCCTCTGTGGAAACCTGTGTTCAGGCATCAGCTGTGTCCTGAGGCACTCCCGGGGGCCAGGCAAAGCAGTGCCAAGCACCAAGACAAAAAAGAGGTATTTACCCACTCCTTGTGTTCCCCTGGCATGAAACCCCTGTGCATCACACAGGTGCATTTGGCTTTATGGAGTTGGAATGCCCTTAAGTACATCCTGCTGTGTTAAACTTGTCATTTGTGCTCTTGGATTCAAATGTCAAGGAAAAAAGAAATTACTGTTCTCTGAATTAGTTTTCATGGAGTCATAAAATGGTTTGGAGAGACCTTCAAAGATGATCTGATTCACTCCCCACCTTGTGCAGGGATGTCTTTCGTTGGTCACTTTGCCCAAGTGAATGAACTGCAGGTTGCCTTAGGTTGCAGCTCTCTGCTGAGCTTTTTCTCAGCCACCACTGAAGTTATTGTGTTGTGCCCTTCCCTGCAGGCTCGGAGCTCTCCCCACCACGTCTGCCGTAACTTTCTAATGGACTTTGCAAAATCAGATCCTGCCCAGGACTTCAGTGGGCAAAAATCTGAACTTTTCAAAGGACTCATACAGGCATGTAAAAAACAGACCCCAAAGACAGATATAGTTGCTGGTTCTACTGTTGATCAAGCTGTGAACTCAACATTTGCTGCTTTGGTGTATCTCACTCCAGATTTATTTGAGAAGCTTCAAAAATATGGTAACTCTAATATTATTAGATTATCTTAATAATGAAGACTTAAAGTTTTTTAAAGGCTCTCTTACAGCTGAGTTTATAACATTTGAAAATCAGTTTAGTGGGGCAATTTAAAGATGTTCTGTAGAAAGGTATCATTTAGGCAGACTGGGTAAGCTTTCTCTCTAGAGTGTTTATTTTTTATTAACGTACATTTTTGTCTTCAGAGCACTGGCAAAATATTAGTAACCATCAGAAGCTACTATTTCTGTAAATATACCTAAAGAGACCTAGTGATGTCCTCTGGGGCTTTAATTCAGAACAATGTGGCTTCAGTTATTAGAGAGTTTTGGATCATTTTCTACACTGTACCTTTTCTAAAAAGCCAGCAACAACTTCTGTTATTAACTGTTGGGCTTGGAGGAGGTGTGAATTATCTCCCAAAATACCATTCTGTGGAAACCAACTCTGCCATCCTCAAAACATATCTTTAATTTTTAATTTTTTTTTCTAATAGACAGTAATGTTTTGCTTTTAACTTACAAGCCATTGTATTACAATTTATATATTTTTCAGTAGATAAATGAACAACTTTTTGATTTACAGCATCCTTCCATTAAGTTTATTGATATGTTTGAGGTATTGGGTAATAAGATGTTACTTGGTTTTGAAGGATTTCATTTTAGGCTTTCACTTTTTGTCATAATTTTGACACTAAACATTTTACATTTTCATAGAATGATTGAGCTATTTTTTGAGCTCTAAAGTTATGAGTAAAAATGACTGACACAAAGACTGACTTGATGATTAATGTGGTTACTGACTTTAGTCATTTTGTCTATGACAATTGAGCTAATTTTCTGAGTGACATTGAAAACTGGACAGATATTAATGAGTGATTAAGAAATCCATCCCTCTGATCTGTCATCTTCATCTGCTGGTCTTGTTTTAGGACCTGTGTTCACCTGTGCTGTGGGAAGTTTGGAGAAGGGATGCTGAAAAGAATACAGGAAAAAATTAGAAAGGGAGAATGGAAGAAGAAAGACTGAATAAGAATGTCTTTTTCTCCACAGTCATTGTCAGGGCAGTTTGAATAGAAACTGATTTGTCAGGTTTTTAATTTTTGCAAATTGGTCTTGAAAGTCCCTTCCAGAAATTCATAGTGTAAAACAGTAGGGAAAACAAATACATCTACAGAGCTTTAAGTTAATACTAAGCATGTGTTGATTTTTCTGAGAAGTTTGCATCAGTGTTATTGCATGCATAGGGAAGGATTTTATTTTCCATGGCTTCAGGCATCAATTTGGGGAAGAGATGAGAAAGGTACTTGTAAATTACATTTGTAAATAAATCAGTCATGGTGCAGTTCATGTATTTAGGATGTATGAAAGTTGGCAGGTTTATTCTCTATTTTTCTTACAGGTATAATTCCAAGTATTGACTAAGAGATGAAGGGAAGGCTGTAGCATAATTTTAGTTAAGTAGTTGTATAAAATGGAGCTGTACATAAACAGGACTCTCTTCTTTCTCTCATTTCCAGTCAACAGTGGAGGCAAGGTGCCTTTGAGTGATGAATTTGCACAAGTATATTCCCTGGCTGATTCCATTAGAATATGGATGGTAAGAGCACTCAGGAGGATCTCCATTAATGTCATTTACTTCAGTATTTTACCATGCAATGTTAAGGAGTAGGGTGGAACAATTTTTCCTTCAGTTATTCTACTTTCACTTAGGAAGAACATATGTTTACTTTGAAACTTTGGGCTTAAATGTTTAAATGCATCCTTACACTCCTCTCCTTCTCTCAGTCCCACATGTGTCATCATGGGTAGTGAGGACTGAATTTGACTGAAAATCAATTAAATTTGTGTTATATTTTAGCAAGAACCTATGTTGTGAATTAGAAAGATTCTTACATTGCAGTTGGAGATCTTTTGAGGTGTATCATAGAAAGAAGTGTGTCTTGACAATCATTCCATTGCCTTGTGACTTTCCCCCTCCTCTTCTCTGCCTAAGCAATCCTGGCAGGTTGATGTGCTAGAGTTACAATGGGTGCAGATGCACATTAAGATGAGTAATTGCCTTTACCCACCATGTGACAGGTGATGTTTGCATCTGACAGAGCTCCCTAGTGGGGTGACATGTTTTTGGAGGACTTTATTTCACAACTAGATGTGTATATATATATATTTTCCTGAGTGCTGAGGGTAAAGGAGAAGCCTTCTTTTCCTTGGAGGATTGATGCACATCAAATCAAGAGACAGGGAACAATCTCAGCCTACAAAGCTCGAGCAGCTTAGGGTGAGGTGAGGCTGTTCCTGCTCTGACAGTTCCGGTGCTGCTCTTTTACACTCCTGGGTGGTTTGCTCTGCAGCTGGGAATAGAAACTACTGCCATCTATTCCTGAGATTAAATTCCTTTTAATCACTGCAAGTCTTCATCCTACCTTGCTGTATAGATACACAGAGAGAATCCTATTTTAACTATATTAACATCCTGTCTACAGTTGGAAATGAAGCAGAAATCCCTGATGGGGAGGGGAAATGATGCTGAGGAGAAGCAGAACACAGAAGCAAGTGAGGTGAACCCAGAAACTCTTGGTGAGTGTTGCCTTGTATGTTTGAGCATTCCAGGTAGCTTAGGAAAGCATTGCCTTGTAAACCTGAAGACATTGTTTTTGCTCTGAAAGGTAAGTTAGCAACTGGGGTTACTTTTTCATACCTTAAGAGATAACCTAGTGTACATTGGATTAATTATCTGGGATTGTGTTCTGCTATTCTTTGCAGAAAGCACTAAGAAAATTCTGCAAGGAGTGACCTTTCACTTGGGTCACCTGGTTCTGAACTTCTGTTCATCTGTTTTTATAGATACTTCTTGCCACATTTAACTGATGTTAGAACATTTTATTGTTATTAGAACACGATGTCTTCTCATTGACTATTCTGTACTTGATATGGTTCAGTGGGATTATTCAGATTTAGCATTTGGAAATCTGAACTTAAGCAACTCATAGCATCGTGATCAATATAACAACAAAACCAGTATTTTCTAGCTGTCTCAACTGAAAAGAAATAAGATAAATCACTTTCTTCCTAAGCGTAAGACAGCAAATTTGTTGTTCTATTGTTGTGATTTTAACTCTTCCAATTTTTATGCTTCAGCAAAACTCTGTGTGCAGAAGAGCCTTTTGTTACTGAACTTTTTGCCCATAAGAGCCAAGACGAGAGATTCTGTGTCAGACAGTCTGGAAGCCCAAGACATGGATGATCCCCAGCAGTATGTGAGTGATAAATGCCAAAGACAAGGATCAGCTGTGGACATGGACTTCCAGGCAGCACAGTTGGTGTCATCCAGTGCAGGAACTCACCCTGTTTCAAAGGAGGGAAGTCAAACCTCACAGTCTGATCTGAAAGTTATACAAATCCCAGACCTCCACCAAGCAGAAGCTGCATCTGCATTTCATAGTAAGCCTGTTGAAAATGCAGTTTCACAGCAAGAAGATGTGTCATCACCTCCTTCCACTCCTACAAGGAAGTCTCAGCTCGGCCGTGGAAGACTGAGGCTGCTGTCCTTCAGGTCAATGGAAGAGCCAAGAGCTCTGCCTACTGTGAAGGAGAAATATCCTATTTTGAAGAATATATTAGACTTCATTAAGGATCAATCACTTTCACATGAAAAGTAAGTAAATGGAAAATGTTGTCAGTTATAATATACAGAAGTTTGTCTTCAGGAATAAAACATTTTATCAGCAAGGTAATATGGCAGAATATTTTGTATATGAACAGTTGTCAGACTTACATATCAAACTTCAGTTATTCACAAGCATGTAGGGACTCAGTACTGTTTCATTTCATTTGCTTCTGCCACATAGCACAGAATGTAAAAAACTTGGCAATTTATTGTCTTGCTTCCTGAGATGTGTTTGCAGAGTCATTTTGCTTTTTATCTGTAAACAGTAAAGATGTGGTGTGTCACTATCACCAATCCTTGGTAGCAAATAGAGAGGAGTCTCATTAAATTACCTGGTATTCTGAAAATGGAAATCAGAAGAGAGATTTCCAATTCTCAGCTTGTCTGCTTTGGGCTCTAGAACATGCAGTGGTGCAGGAAGAGCTGGATTCTGTTTGAAGCTTTATCACTCCAGCTAATACACTGAAATACAACTGGAAATTCAGATACAAAGCAAGTGTGTAACTAGTCAAGCACTTCTTGAATTGTCATTTATTTGTCTTGTTTTAAGCACAGTGTTTTGAAATTTTCACTGAGATTTTTTGCTTTCAGTGTTCTAAAGGTCCTTGCTTTGAGGAAATCCCAAGGGCAGAATATTATGGAAGTGCTCAAGACCATCTGCCAGTGCCTGGACTCGCTTGGGCAGCCACACTGCTTTCACCCACCCTGTGTCCTTTTTCTCCTAGAACTTCTGGCCTGTCAGAAAGATTTTACAAAGTAAGTAATTATTTAGGCAAATCTCAGTCATGTGATTTACTGTCTTAGTTCTTGTGTTCCTCCAGACATGTATATTGATAAAAGTAGTAAGTTCTGCTTTTTAACCCATGTGGATAATAAAAATATGACTTGAGGTTTAGTTTTCAGGCTAGTAGGTATATCTTATATACTTAATTAAAAAAAAAACAAACCAAAAATTAAGAATTATTTTCAAGTGGGACTTAGCTGCACAGCTGTTCATGCCATGAACATGTTTAGATCTGATTTCTATGCTGTGATCTTCTTGTAATGCACTGCTTTACTTTAAGATCTTGATTAGATTTTCCTAAAGCAACTTTTTAATTTAAAGGAATGTTCTCTTCTAAGTGCTATGAGAATATTCTCTTTGCCTGTTTTTGTTCTGATTCCTGGTACAGGAATTCTTTCATTTTTGTTCAAAACTTCTAAACTGCATTTTTAAATAAAATTAACATCCTTCCCACTTATAGGGAGGGTTAAAAAGGGCCTGTTTGTAAAATTTGCACAAATCATGCTACCTAAAATATCACAGTGAATTCTAGGGTACTAAACCAACTCTTTAATTTGCAGCTACTTTGGAAACTTGGAAGGCTGTGGTGCTGAGCTACACAAAGAAATTCGAGAGTCCTACTATCAGCTTGTTTTGTTCCTGGTAAATTCTGTGAAGGGATTTAGTACAATTAATGACAGGTACAGTACATTGCTTACTTTATTTATGTGATTTTTTTTTTCTCCACACCTCCTCCCTTGTAATTTATTTGTCATTGAATATCTTAATTAATTTTGACTGTGCTTTCCATTATTTACAGAACTAAATGAGGAGCCTTGATCTTATGATCAAAAATGCCAAGTTAGCTTTTTATTACTGAAAGAATAAAGGAAAGCACAAAAACTTAGCAGTGTTTAAAATTTGACTTACTGTATTTTGTAGTTAAAATTCTGCAGTGTCTCTCTGAAGCTGAGTAGTAAAATACTAGAAATAGTAAATTTATTGTGGAGTTCTTTGGCAAGAATAATGCTACAAGAAACATGGCAATTCTGGACCCATGCTTTAATGTTAAAACTCAGGTTTTGGCAACATTCTGGTCAGAATTTGGAGGATTTATAGCCAGGTGTCCTAGAGAAATGAGAATTTTATGGCTATAATGCCAGTTTCTCTGACAATAACTTTCAAGTCCTTTGTTCAGTTTCAAGTGAAAATGTCAAAATGTTTCAAACAGAACAAATTCCTGCAAGTACAAGAAAATGCTGTACTGTAGAGAAGAGACCAACCCTCTTGCTTATGCTCAGGCAACAGCATTAGCTTGATCTTAACTGAATCCAGAAGGAAAACTGTCTTTATTTTGAATTCCATAGTCTGTGCTTGCTAAATTGTCTAAGTTGAATACTTAGATAAACCCAAGTTCCTGCTACAGAGTTACTTTAACACCTGAAATCAGTGTGTAGTGACTTTTCTACCCTTCCTCCCCACTCAATTTCAACTCTACCTCTGTCAACTTTAGGTCAGCTTTAGAAGTGTCACATTTTAATGTCTTTTGTTTTTATTTAGGTCATTGCTTCCTGCCTTATCCTGTGTGCAGACAGCTCTCCTCCACCTCTTGGATATGAGCTGGGAGCCCAGTGATCTTTCCTTCTTTGTTGAGATCCAGCTGCCCCATCTCCTCATGACAACATCACAGGAGAACATCAGTATCCATGACAGTGTCATTTGGTGAGTCAGGAAGAATGCAGCTTTCACAGGCTACTAAATACTGATTCCATTTTACCCAGAAAGGTTCCTGAACTTCCTGCTGGAACAAGCAGTAAAGGTCCCATTAACACAAATGGCATAATTCTGGTCAGTATGCAAGGACTTAACTGAAGTATTTGAAATTTTTTTGCTGGTACAAAAACTACTGAAATTTTATGTTTAACCTAATTACTACTGGAACTCTTAGCTTGTTCAGCAGTGGAGCAGGAGGTGTATAATGCTGTTTCTTACCTTGATGAATGTCAAATGTTTTTAACACCTTCATATGGCAATTTTATAGTAGTTGTACTTGCACATGAGCAAATGTGAAAGCCAAAAAAAACTTTAAATGCCTGATCTGATCTGCCAGCATTCCAAAAGCTGTTTTATAAGAGTAGATTTTCCTGATTTTTGCATTATGGTCCACGTATGTATTTAAGAACGTGTCACAAAAGCAAGAAGCAGGTGGCTGTATGGTCATTTATTAAGCAAATGAATGGTATTTCACAAAATGTTTTATTAGCATATTATAGCACTTTGTTCTTCATTAAAAAGTAAAGCTTTATTAAAGGGAAGCCTGATTTCATTAAAACTTAATTTCAAGCTTGCTTTTTTTTCAGTCAGTGGAGTGAAGAAGATGAAATTGCAGACTACAAACAAAACTGTGAATGGATGGACGAATGTCAGGATGTAATGTTTGAGACCTGGTATGAAAAGATAGCTCAAGCTGACCCAGAGAAGCAGAGAAAGGTGACCTCATGTTTTGTATATTTATCTGCAGAAGGGGTAAATAAGAGACCTTTAAAAGCATAAAGGGGAGAAAAGAATCTGGTTTATAGTTAATTTTTATTAGCTGGATCTCCGTAGACTTTCAAGAGCCTAAAATGATTAAAAGATCCCCATTCATTTTTGGCAGGGGAAAAGTTCTGCTTTCTATCTGAAGCTTTCTCAAAGCCAGAAAATAACAGTCAAGTAAATTGTGTTGATTTATTGTGTAGATGCACATGTTTGTTGCTCGTTACTGTGACCTGTTAAACGTGGACATATCCTGTGATGGCTGTGATGAAATCGCACCGTGGCATCGCTACCGCTGTCTGCAGTGCAATGACATGGATCTCTGTAAAACCTGTTTCCTTGGTAAGAGCCATTAAATAACCCCTCAAAACCCTGTAGTTGAAGCCAAAATAGTATCTTGTAAGAACCATTAAATAACCCCTCAAAACCCTGTAGTTGAATCTTGTAAATTATACACAGAAGTAAATTATACACACTTTTCTCCTGGGTTCTTTGGAAATGTTTGACTGTTCTTTCCCTAGTATGAATGTGAACTTGAAATGAAGAAAAGGCCCTTTCTCAAAAAGATTTTACAGGGAATTCTTTCTTTACAGGTGGAGTTAAACCTGAAGGACATGAGGATGACCATGAAATGGTGAACATGGAATATGCCTGTGATCACTGCCAAGGAGTTATCATAGGTCGGAGAATGAACTGCAATGTGTGTGATGACTTTGACCTTTGCTATGGATGCTATCATGCAAAGAAATACTCTGACAGGTATTAAAAATGTGATTTCTTTCCCCCACGTGGCAGAAAGACAGTGTTTAGTAGCTAAATACAATCAGTCATTCTCATGGTGCTTCCTATAAAGCTGTGTCTGAAATCAGAACATCTCCTTGGTGTCCTTTGGGGAAACAAAGGTAGGACCAGCTTGGCAAAAATGTCTGGAAACCTGCCTCAGCCTCTGAAGTCACTTGCTAGCAGTTGCTTTCTGGATGTGGCTAGGAGAGCTGCAGAAGGAGCTACCAGTCCTGTATGACAGGATAGAAGAGATGATCACTGCTGTGGAAAACACCACTTTTCAGTGCTTGACACCAGAGGTCATAAAAACCAGGCCCACAGTTTGAACCTGTGGAACGTGTTGGATTTTAAGTGGCTTCCTGTGAAGGTGTTTTGTATTGACTGACTATGTTGGTTAGCAAAACACCAGCTGAATTCCTAAATGCTTCCCTTCTCCTTCCAGCCACCTGCCCACCCACAGCATCACAGTGTATCCCATGGTGACCATCCGAATCAGTGACCGGCAGCGCCTCATCCAGCCCTACGTCCACAATTATTCCTGGCTGCTCTTTGCTGCCTTGACTCTCTACAGTGCAGATCTGGCAAATGGGGAGGAAGTAGAAGGAGAGAAACTGGATCCCCAAGTCCTCAGTCATGCCAGAGTTCTGCAGCATCAGTGCATTCAGCTCATTGGGGACTGCCTGATGAAAGCACAGCACGGAAAAGGTGAGTCAGCTCCTCCTGCTCTGAACAATGCTTTCTACAAGTGTCAGAAATGCCTGTGGTTACTGACTTGGAAGTTTCCAAAGGAAAGGGGAAGCTACTGTGTACTTCACTGAGAATAACTGTTTATGTAGAAAGCAAATGTAGAACAAGTGTCGTTCAGGATCATTGAAACGTGGAAAATAGAGTGCTTGAGAAAATTAATTTTATGCTTACATAAACATTGGAGACAACTTGGCAAGTCTGTGGTTGGTTTTTTTTCCATCTTAGCTCTTGTAAAGGGATCAGTCAATACAGCTTCATGTTCTTTTGGTAATGTATCACTGACAGCTGAAGGACAGCAAATAACTTGTGGAAAAAGCTTTTTGTTCTGCATCTCTTGGGAAGAGATTTTCAACTGTGTTTGTGGTATAAACTTCTGGCAGTGGTATTCATTTGTCTGGAAATGGGGATTTCTGTGAACAAAGACCTACTACAGATAATAGAGTTATACAGTAGGGACCTGTGTTGAATGTATCAAAAAATCTAGACTAAAATTCAAATAAGTTGGTAGTTTTTGTGAGCAGCTCTAATACAGCTGAAATATCACCACCAAATACACATACACATTAATCTGTTTACAGTATACAGTTCTATTGTGCAAGTGGTCAGAAGATTGAAAAATAAGACAAATGTGATTTGTTATTCATAATTTACTCTACTACTTTCTTAAATTAAGACCTCTACCCCAATGGCATCTTTGAGGTGGAAGGTGTCACCATCTGTCCATCACCAGTATTTAATGGAACTCCATAATTATATGAGCTTGATGGAAAACATGTTTTTGATGGAGTTAATGTTCAAAAGAAGTGTGTAAGAAGTTTGCAGTTCTCTTTTAGAGTGTTTTAATTCTGCTTTTTTTTTCCTGTCTTGCCACTCAACAGCTAAATAACTTTCATAACTTTTTTGCTCCCAGGACTGAAAAATTCAGCTCTCCTCTGCATGTTACCAGAAGATGAGTCCTTCTCAGAGAATGACACTGTTTCAGGCAGTCCTCCCACGGACAGTGCTCCAAAAAGTCATCATGGTGATAAAGCAAGCAAGGGGAGAGATGAGAAACCCAGGACAGGCTCTCTGGTGCATCATGGTGTAAGTACCTGTTATTTTCAGAACCCCTGATACCAGATATGTGATCTGATATTAAACATCTTCAGATGCTTAAACAGCCTATTCTGATTGTGTGGCTGAAATAAGGGATAATAATGATTTAATTTATAGGTAGAAGCTGGAGGGCAAGGAGGCAGTTGTGTTTTTCATTAGAGCTGGCTGATCAAAAGCTTCTTGTTCTGAACTGATTCACAGAAGTGTTGCAGGAGAGGGGCATGTCTTGTTCTTTGTGAAAGGGCTGTCATTTCCCCTGGTCCTTAGCACTGCTGGGTAGGAGACTGAGTTTCCTACAGTTTTATACAGAGTTTAAAACTATTATAGTGTTCTACTTCTATGCAGGGAGATATGAGCAAAATAAAAATATAATTTAATTGTATGGAAGCTTAAGACATGTATTCATCAAGAAATTCTCCAGTAAAATGTTTTGATACTCAAAGAAAAATGTTTGTCAAGTGCAGATGACTGACTTCTTCCCATGCTTTTTCCTGCAGATATTACATTTTGTTTTAATTTTTTAGTACTTTTGTTTTATTTTTAGGGGAAAGGAGATGCTCACAAGGAAATCCAGTCTCCAGCAGAAGATAAAGTAGGAAGACAAATTGAAATCAAAGCTGTCTCTGCAAAGAAAGCTGTTGTGAGACAAGAGTCAGACTTGTCTGTGGATGGGAATGTTCCTCCAACAGGTAAAAAATGATTTCTCATTTTCCCTGTCACAGAAATATCCATTCATCTGCAAACAAACAGCTGTTCTTTTTATTCCTAATCCAGTTTTGCATATTTTCAAATGTCTGTGTCTGCTTTGTGAAAACCTGCCAGACATTGCTTTGAACAAATGCCTTGCAGTCTGTTTAAAGGAGCCTGGAAATCAGAGTAGACTTCCACAAATATTTATCCATGTACAGAGATTATACTCCTTGTTGGTCTAACACAACACTTGTGTCTTCTGATGCACTTGGAACCAGAAAATAAGTGTTTTATCCTGTTAAAGGCTGGGATTGTAAGAATTACAGTAGTTAAATGGATCTGTCTGTAACACTGTGCTTTATATGTTTTAACTAGATGGTATAAATTTCTTTACCTTCTGTTTCCATACACTTTTATAAAGACTTTCTATTCATAATTTCTATTTATTTTTAGATTTGAATTATAAAAATTAAGCTATCGCTTATTTCTTTTATTTTTAGTGTCACTTAGGGGATTTGCTTCTTTTGTTTTTATTTAAAAAGCAGGTGACTCCCTCTCAGAGGATTCAACACAAAAACCAACAGAGAAGGTTTTAATACCTAGCCAGGAACAAGTTTTTGCTGAATGCTCACAGAAGAGGATTCTGGGGTTGCTGGCAGCTATGTTACCACCTTTCAAACCAGTTAGTTCTTTTTACTTCCATCTGGGTGGTTTTCTAGGTACACAAATAACATGAATAAAATTCATAGCAATTAAATGTGAGATATGGGCCCGTGTTGCTTACATGTTAGGAAATGTGAATTAGATGTCTTCAGACATTGACATCACCAAGGAATGTAAGGGCTTGTTCTGGGTGGGGGGAGAGGGAAGGGGATTTTAATGTGTCTGTGTAGTGTCTTAACTGTTCAGCAGAGTTGAAATCTTCAGTTTAGCTTCACATGTCAGGTCCCACTAGCAGGCCAATAACCAAAGCAGGAATGTAGTTTCTCATTCCATCTGTCCCATTTGAAAGACCTTTAGAACAGTCAGCTTTTGCATGTGCTGACTTTGACTAAAAATCTTGTTTTCTTTCCCTGTCTCACTGAGATTTTTCTTTCTCCACAGGGCTCCACAATGTGTCTGATCAATCTGGAACAAATACTTCCACTGATGTTTCATGTTGTAATCTCAAATGCTGGCCACCTGAATGAAACTTACCATTTAACCTTGGGACTCCTGGGCCAGTTAATCCTCAGGCTTATGCCTGCAGAAGTGGATGCTGCTGTGACTAAAATCCTTTCAGCCAAACATAATTTGTTTGTACCAGGAGATGGGACTACAGTGCCAGAAGGATGGAAGACAACTCATCTTCTGTTCAGTCTGGGAGCTGTGTGTTTAGACAGGTGCTTCTTACCTTAACCTGATTAGTTAATCTCTGCTGAACTGTAATTTTCTTTCATGTGTGCCTCGTGCACAGAGGCTTTTTAATAGAAAGGTAATTAAACCTGTTCCCTGGTCATGGAAGGGGCTTAGCATCTGCAGCCTTTGTTGCAGTGGGAATCTTAATTTCCTTCCAGAGGAAGGCTGGCTGCTGAAGAGTGGCCTAATTTCCTGTGCTTACCTGCACAGCATGTCATGTAGGGGGAAGTGAGGTTTGGAAACTACGAGGAAAACCAAAGATACAATCCTTTATTTTTTTGTGTGACGTTGATTCTCTCACGTTGTTAAAAATCTCTTGTGTAACTTGGGAAAGGAGGGAGGGTGTGTCACATAACTATCACCAGTGCTAAGTTCTGGACATGGCTCTTGTGTGTAAGAGTATTTGAGAGAGAGGTTTTTATTGTAAAAATGCACTGGAAACAGCAGGGAGGGACAGATTTTGAAGATCCTGAGAAAGCTCTCAAGCATTCTGAGATTAATGCCATGCCTGTTAAATGTGACTTATTTTTTATTGTAGCTGTGTTTTACAGGGAGGGTTCATAAACAAAGAGAAAAGAATATGAAATTTAAAGGCAGAATATCCAGAGCATAGGCTGAGGGAAAGGATTTTTTCAAGAACTAACTTTAGTGTAAGGAGACCAATCCCTGTAGGTTATTTGTGTGATCTATAGAGTGAACAGGTGGTCACACACATGGGAAATAAACCTCTTGCTGCCATGCAAACAGAGAAACTTCTGAGTTCTAAACTAAAATTCAGAATTAACAATGCCAGTGATCAGGCACACTTTGATTTGGTACTGTAGATCCTCTCAGAAAACAGAATAATATTTATGCTCTATGGAAAACAAAGCAGAATTCATGTGTCAGCTGGCATGAAAGCTTCAAGTATTTGGAAAAACAGTTGTGTATTAATATGAAAGCTGCAGCTGTGGCAGATTACTGGTGATAATCTCGAGATAAAATAGCTTCAGGTAAGCCTGCAGTCAGCCCCCTAATGCAGCCTGCTCTTGCTTTGCAGTCGTGTTGGTCTGGACTGGGCGAGCTCCATGGCCGACATCCTTCGGTCCCTGAACTCCTCTGAGCAGTGGCACCCTGTCATTGCTGCTTTCACTGACCACTGCATCAAGCAGCTGCCCTTCCAGCTAAAGCACACCAACATCTTCACTTTGCTGGTGCTGGTTGGCTTTCCTGAGGTGAGTGGCCTGTTGCTCCTAAGGAAAATGAAATTGGTTAAAGCTTTTAGGTGTCTCTTTCTAAATACTGTCGGTTCCATCAATTGGGGACTCTCTAAACTCTCAAAACCTGCTGTGTGTCAGAGTTCACATGTCCAATGTGTTCACACTGGTCCAATGAAGAATAATGAGCTGGTTTTGCCTGGCATTTCTTTGGATGATACTTATAACTGCTACAAGCAAACCAGATTTGTTTCAGTTTCTAGAAGAGCTTTTGTACAAGGAAAACAATCCATTCTCCATCTTGATGTTCATAACTGATACATTGCCTATGTAACATTAAGTTGATTGTTGTAGACATTTCTTCTATAGACTCAAATTTCCATTTTCTAAAGATCAACAAATACCAGGCATCAAGTGATGGTTCAGCTAAAAAATGCAATACCAAGAATAAGCAAATATGACCAATGTAAGACATGGCTGTAAATAAGTATTCCAAACCCTAACTGGAGTTCTGCCTCTGTTTCAGGTGCTGTGTATGGGCACTCGTTCTGTGTACATGGACAATGCTAATGAGCCTCATAATGTGATCATCCTGAAGCACTTCACTGAGAAAAACAGAGCAGTGGTTGTAGACATCAAAACTCGAAAGAGAAAAACAGGTTCTGTAACATTTTTGTTTTATCAGAGAATCACAGTTTCCTTACAGTTTGTTATGGATACCCAAAAGCAAATTGTTAACTAGACCAACTGTGCAGGTCTGCAGAGTTTGAATTCCATTATTAGTAAGCTGCCTGACTTTCTGCTCATAGATTACCAAATTCTGCATGCACTGCCAAATTGTGAAGCTCCAATAATTATTACAATTACCTTTATTCAGAAAAGGATTTAGAAAACTGTTGAGTCCGTTCTGTTAATTGAGAAATCTCAGGAATAGGCTTTTGATGAAGATGAAGCAGCTGTTTCTGTTTCAAGATTTGTGTATTGATTGTGTCTTATCCTTCACAAACCTGTACTTAATGTTTTAGAACAATTGCTAATTTAAAAACAGCTTGGGTATCCCTAAAATTTGAGACCAAGTGAAACATTAAATATATAACAAATCAATTGGGTTTTATGAGCAAGGACTTTTTGCTTTGTATGACCTGATATTGTGAAGTTAATAAAGCAAAGGTTGTCCTAAGATTTGACTATTGAAGTTGTACCAAAGACATTTGGAAAAATCAACAGACTAAACCACTTTTTGATCTTGAAGGAAGATTTGAATATAAAAGCTTTTGTTTAACTGTTGACATTTTAAACAGTTAGATCAACAGTATTTATTTCATCATATCAATTGCAGGCCAGAATTTTCCCCATTTTAATTGTAAAATACAACATGTGCTGATTTGCATGCTGTGCTGCTGATGTGCAAGTATGTGCTGCTGCCAGAAGTGACCTGGGGATTTTTAACTTGTACTGAAAATTGAAATACTTCTGTGACTGTTCAGGGAATCTGAGATAATTTTGATATAAGACTTTTATTAGAACATAATTGATGTATGGATGTCTCGTGTCTCAGCCTACTCATATCTACTAAGGGATGACTCTACAACATTTTAATGGGAACCAAGTGAATTGTGTTTGTTCTCTCTTGTAGTGAAAGACTACCAGTTGATTCAGAAATGTGGGCAAGAAGGCAGTGACTCCCAGACCCAGCTGAGGCAGTACCTGCAGCACTTTGTCCTCATCTCCACCCACCTCCTGCAGACCAGCATGGACAGCAGCTATGCTGAGGCAGTTGAAACAACTTGGGTCTTGTCACTTGCTCTAAAGGGGCTTTACAGAACTCTGAAGGTGCCTGACACTAAATATGATAGAGAAATAATTATTCAGGTTCTACCCTGTGCTACAGGAACTTGGGTATTGCTGAGAGCCCTGGGGAATTACCACAAGAGTATTTCTGTCACAGCTGGATTCCTTTATTCCCAGTCTGTATAGGGTTGAAAATGTTGCTGGGTTAAAATAGCTTTTGTGAGTCTGAGCTGGAAGTTGTTTTGCTTCTCCTCTGTGGGGGCCAGCCATTCAGGAGAGCTCAGGAAGAAATTCCTAGAAATAACATTTTATGGAGTGAAGCTCACTTTTCATACTCTTGAAGTATTTGAAGTATTTCTTTTTTTTACTCTCAAATCAAAACATACTCAGTTACTACTCTGTGCACATCACAGATGGTACCATTAAGGAATTTGAAGTGGGGACTTTTATTTTAGAGAAACGAAAGAAAAAGATTCCCAGTGTAGTTCAGCTGGGCAGGAAATTCACCTGAGGCTGTGTGACAAGGCCTTGCACTTTGATGCATTGTTCCTTCTTTAGTTATTTATTCATGTGTGTGTCTATATGTGCAGATTCATGGCTTTAAGGAGATCCAGTCTGCCTTTCTTCAGTCTGGTTTACTCAAACTTCTAGTGAAGAAGTGCAGCAAAGGAACTGGCTTTAGTAAGACTTGGCTTCTCAGAGACTTGGAGGTAAGAAAAGTGACATTTTGTAAAAAGTCAGGCTTCACACAGTGGCATGAAAGGTTCTGGCAGTGCTCTGCCCTCCTGGGGAGAAAGAATCAAGATTATTTTTAATTAGTCTTTAAAACAATGTTCACTTAACAGTATCCCTGAATCTGCCTCCTTCTACCCATCATAATCTTGTAGATAATAGTCTAAATTCTTTAAAGCAGGAGCTGATTTCCACTAATCTGATTTTATTTGGAAAAAAAATTGCAGGATGAGACATTACTCACCTACTCAAACTGTTTTGCAGATTTTATTTAGACTATTCTGGAAAATTCCATTTTTCAATTTAGAAAATAATCTCAAAGAGAAGCATGACTTGCACAAGGTTTTGCTGCAGTGCAGGTGGGGAGATCAGTGCACACGTGGGCATATTCTATTACAGTGGTTGTTAATTGCTCAAAGATAAGTGTGGATCAACTGGTAGTTATGTCTTGTCTTAGGCAGGAGTTGTGTTAATTCATATTTAGGACTATTTTGGCTGAAGCCAAAGGGCTTTTTCCAAAGGAGAAGGGGCATCACTGGCATTTTGGTGATAGTCACCTTTGCTCTCTTCAAACCTTTGATGTACTGAAATGGTTAAAGAATTCTTTTCTCAACTTTCTTTGCACTTTCAGCTAATCACTGACGTTGTCTTTGCAGCAACATGGAAGGTGTAACTCTAATGAAGTGGGAAATGGATGGGGGTTTTTTTGTGTTTTGGGTTTTTTTTTTTTTATTTTTAGGTGTTGCTTCTTTGTAAAATAGCAAGTGTTAACCACTGCCCAGGTGTGATAATGTTCTCTTAAGATGCTGATTGCACATAAACTAATAATATCTACAGCTGTCACACCATATGCTCCCTTTTTTCTGTGTAGATTTTGTCAATAATGCTGTATTCCTCAAAGCAAGATATCAGTTCCCTGGCTGAACAGGAGGATACTGAACTGGAAGACAGGGAACAAGATCAAGATGTGGAGCAGCCTATTGTTGGTCCTGTTGATTTAGAGCAGAACAAACTTGATCCTCTGGAGGGCCTGGATGAAGCCACCAAAATATGCTTCTTGGTATTTAAATTAGTTTACCTGCTTTTGGGTAAATGTGCATTTGCTAGTTGCATAAAACTTTTGGTAATTCATATGGTTGTTTTTCTTCTAAATTTACAGAGTATGGATCTATGGTTTTAATGCATCATTCTTTAAAGAAAATAAAATAGAACTACAGTAATGAATGCTACAAAATCATTATAGAGTGTTTTGCTAAATTGCTTCTAATTATTACTAATCCAGATACTAAGTTCATTAATTCTCTGCCTACAAAGTAGAAAATAATACCTAGGTCATCCTTAAAGAAATTCAGTCTTTGTTTTCCCCGGCTAATGTGTTTTTGGGGTTTTTTTAAATTCTTTTTGCTCCTTTCCCAGATGACACACGATGCACTTAATGCACCTCTGCACATTCTTCGAGCCATGTATGAGCTGCAGATGAAAAGAACAGATTCTTTTTTCCTGGAAGTTCAAAAGAGGTATGTGAAAGTCTGGGTCCAGCAGAGAAACAGTGGTGGATGAAAATCTAAATTCCTCTTGGTGCTGAATAGAAATTCTTCCAAGGATAAGATCTGGGTTTCATGTGGGGAAAAAGTAAGGAAATAAACTCCTGCTAAGTTGTATTTATGGAAGCAAGTCAGTCACCATCTTCTGAAACACATCACATGGTCTTTTCTGAGTGGTAGCTCCCATATGAAGATCTACTATGGCTCAGAATTCTGTGAACTGAGGAAGAGTCAAGAGCTCACATGTGGCTTTTGGTATTCAAAGCATCTCACAGAGACACCCTGTTCTCACAAAAATGAGTGATTTTGTACCATTTAAATCCTTAGGCTTGTCAGAACAGGGAAACAGTGATAAAAATAAGTAAAGTTTCATCTTTCCAAAACAGAAGGTGGGAAGATTTAATTTGCATTTAATTGCCCTGATTGAGTTTGCATTCCTTTGGAGACCCCTTAGTGTGGTTTTGGTTTCCTTTTGCCTCTGAAGGTTCGATGGGGATGTAATCACCACGGATGAGAGGATCCGCACGCTGGCTCAGAAGTGGCAGCCCAGCAAACGCTTGAGGCTGGAGGAGCAGAGTTCCAAGGCAGTGGATACAGATATGATCATCCTCCCCTGTTTGGTATGGACAGGAGCAATTGGAAAATACTGAATTTTGGCATTACTGTTGAGTAACTTCAAACCTGAGAAATTCTTTTAAATATCTGAAATAATCTGTTATCGATGTTTTATGTCAGGTACAAGAAGCAAGTATTTCTTCCTTGTTATTCCTTCCTTAAGGAAGTGAAAGAACTTGATTCCCAGGTCAGGAGAACAAATTGTGATTGCAGGCTGGAATTTCCTCCCCTTCCACAAGAGAGATTGTATCTCATTGCTGTAAGCTTATGCCATGCTACTGTTTTAGCTTGTCATTGTTATCTTACAGTGAATTCAGCAGAACAAGGAAGCAATGAATTTATCTTGTAAAATAGGCACCACACTCACTTGAAAGCTTTTGGTTTAGCATTCAATAGCAGGGTCCCACAGCTCTGTTTTATTCTGAGGGCTCACTCCTGGCCATGTGGTGTCACCAGCACAGTTGTTTATCAGTTGCATAGCAAAGGGCAAGGAGCTTCCTGAAGCAGTTTCACATAATTTAAAAAAAAAA
>VZRX01000511.1:33813-62902 GCA_013398075.1 Notiomystis cincta | reverse complement strand
AAAAAAAAAAAGGCCATTCAACAGCTTATACAGAGGCTGTGAAATATCCACACCTGGAAATTGTCCAAACTTAACTAGACAAAGCCCTGAGACTGAAGTCATCTCCCTTAAGTCAAATTTGGACCAAGTGATCTCCAAAAGTCCCTCCCAACTTGCCTTATTTCAGAGCATCTGGTAGCTTTACCTCTGTAGGTGAGCTTCAGTTAACACTTCTGGTTAGAATTCTCACTGCTGTTTCCACAAATGCATCAGAGCATACTGAGGTGTGTTGACATAAACAGTGTTTCTCAGGAAATCTGTAGCTGTGAGAGAGATCCCACTTTTGTGGGTTTTTTTTTTTGGCAAATTTATTTGTGTGAACTCATCTTGCAGTTTGAGTGATCAGATACCCAAACATAAGGCAGTAAATTATTAACAGCCTGTTTTCAAACTTGCATTTCTCTTCTTGCAGTCAAAGCCTGTGCTCTGTGATAAAGCAACAGAAGAAACCAATCCTGTTGCCCAGAAACTCATCACCAACACAGAGAGTGACCTGCAGCTCAGCTATGCCAAGCAGAGACGCACCAAGAGCTCCATTCTGCTGCACAAGGAGCTGGACTCCAGGAGTAAAAAGGCTGTGAGGGACTACCTGTATCGTGTGAACGAGGCAATTGCAGTTCTGTATGCCAGGCATGTGCTGGCATCCCTGTTAGCTGAGTGGCCTGAGGATGTGGCAATAAATGAGGAAATCCTAGACCTCAGTGGCCCAGCCCATATGACATACATTCTGGACATGCTGATGCAGCTAGAGGAGAAGCAGCTATGGGAAAAAGTAAGTGGATTTCACTTAGACATGTGAACAAAACCTGTGCCTACATGCCATGAGACTCCTGAGTTACAAAAATACTTGCAGTTCCTTTTTTAAACTAAATTGAAACTCCAAAATTTAAATTCGTTCTGAAAAAACAGTTGGAATCTGTCAGTGTCTTGATGTGCTGGTCTTGTTAACAGAAAATGGAAAAACTAGCTGTGTAGAGAGAATTCTTTCAGTTATGAAAGAGAAATTGGTAAAATAGGCAGTCTGTTTTGAAAACAGGCAATCTAGATGGTAATCTAGAGAAATTGGCAAAATAGGCAGTGCCTTTTAAAAGCTGCTTTGTCAGATCTCAGTGAGTATATTGTAATACCTGCTACTCCACTGATGAGCTGGTGGTGGGAGTGATCTTGGAATTACAGTAGAATGTTGTAATGAAAGTGTCAGCTCAAGGCTTCACAGCAGTCAAAGCAAATCAAGTGCTGGGCA
Organism: Notiomystis cincta; assembly: GCA_013398075.1. Taxonomy (NCBI): domain Eukaryota; kingdom Metazoa; phylum Chordata; class Aves; order Passeriformes; family Notiomystidae; genus Notiomystis; species Notiomystis cincta. Next base: position 61,620 of record VZRX01000511.1, on the reverse strand, counting down.
TCTTCAAAGAGGGAATGAAAAATAAAGCAGGAGACATTGATGAACCAATACTGTGCACTCATTTGGACTGCTGTGACTCCCTCATCTCATTAAAAAATTAAAATAAGATGCAGTACAACTGGAAGAGGCCTACAGAAGAATGGCAGAGATTGTAACAGCCATGGAATAACTTCAGGATGAGGAACCCACTGGTTTTCTTCATTCTGGATCCTTCCTCTGTAGGGCATTGAGGGAGAAGTAGTAATGGAAAAGTCTGTTCTTCTTTCTCTGTAGATTTAAAGCAGTAAATAACATGCAGAAGTTAAGAGCAAGTATTATTCACTGGCCCTCCCAGTAAGAAAACAAAGGAGTGTCAGATTAAGGTAATAAGTGGCAGGTCCAAAACAAACCAAAAGAACAGGTTCTTGACACAGTATGTCATGGAAATTGTTGCCCTGGGGTGTTTTTATGGGTTCAGAGAAGGGCAGGATGAACTGATAGAATAAAATCTATTGAGGCATATTAAATGCAAAAGCCTAGCCTTTGTCTTAGGCTGTTCTGCAAGTGCAAGGCAAAGAGTGCATTCAGGGAACTGCTGCATACTGCATTTGTTTTTTAATCTCCTTTTCCCAAGAAATCCGTTTTTGGCTGATTTGGAGATGAACCTGCTGGCCTGAGCTGGTGTGTTACATTTTATAAGAGGAGTTAGGAGATGGCAGGTGAAGACATGTAATGAGTTGCTCTGATGACCTGAAAGGGCCTCAAGTAACAGAATTCCTGATTCAGGGCTTTTATGCACTTGGAAAAAATAAGAAAAAGGGAGAGTCAGGTGGTTCTGAATTGTATTTAGTGTGTCCTGATACATTAGAGGGCATTTTTGGGTAATTTTAAAGGCATGGGACTTGCATCTGATGCTTTCAAAAGTTCAGCCATCTAATTGATACTTTATCATTTCTTCTTATGCACAGAGTTGTACATTTTTTTTTGGAAGGCTGAAATACATGACATATTCTATTCAAATGAAAACCTGTAGGGATGGAAGGTAAAGGTCCCTGCTTAGTATGTTACAAAGTCTATCTCACTTGATCACAGCTTTAGTTTCCTGCTAATTACTTTATGGATTAGCATTGATTCTAGCAGTTGTGGGAAGACATGTGGCCAGTATCTGTCTTGTTTGTATCAAGTAAAGAATGGAAGGTCTAGAACAGAGGACAGAGTGAAATCTTTTGTGCTTATGGAGATGACACTTGCAGGCATCATTTCTGAATTTATCTTGTTTCTTGCTGGTACCTTGATCCCCTCCTCCAAAATACTGTGTGGCTGGACATGACTTGTGCCAGCCATCAGCATGTACAGCTGTAAATGTTCTTTTGACAGTAAATTGTGTTTGCATGACATTTCTTCTCCCCAGATTCTCCAGAAGGTGCTGCATGGGTGCAAGGAGAACATGCTGGGGACCATGGCCCTGACAGCCTGTCAGTTCATGGAGGAGCCAGGCATGGCAGTGCAGATGAGGGAATCTCAGCATCCTTACAACAACAATACAAACTTTGAGGTGAGGCAGGCAGGGAGTACAGTGCATGACATGAAGCTGAAATCACCAGGGGGTTGGAGCAGGAGCCTCTCAAAACTCCACATGGGTATTTGTGGGACCTCTGTGCTTGAAGTCTGTTGAGTCTTGCCTGGAAAAGGCTGATGTCAGATAGCTGAGGCCTTGCCCTGCAAAGAAACGTGTTCAGTCAGGCACTTGAATGTAATTCTGATTCAATCATATGAAAAGTTCATAACTTACATGGTTTTACTGTGCATGCATTTGAAGCAGATCAGATTTGTAAATGGTTTCAAGGCCTTAATGATCAAATATTTCTATCCATCTATCCAAAGATTTGTTTCAGTTGGGCTGCCTTGTGCTGTTAAATGAAAGTAGGAGTGGTGTCTTTTTTCTTGTATTTCTCGTTTTAAACTCTTCCCCTGACACAAACAGTTTCTGATTTTCTTTTCTTGATACTGTTTGAAAGCATTTTTCTGATATAGTTTGGTAAGTAATTGTTGCCTCTGGGCAGTCTTGGGGTTTTTAATTTCCCTGATGCTCTGACTCTTCTGGTTTTTATTTTTAAATGCATATAACTCCTTAGGTTCTGGCAGATCTGAGATCAATATCAGCAACAATTACTGTTTTTGAAAAAGGAAAGCATTGCTGGCAATTAATTTTACATGCTTAACAGCTAATGTGAACAATAGGCCAAGCTTTACATTTGTTAAATTAGCTCTGGGTAAAAACATCAAACAGTTTTTTACTCACAGAGGTGCTGTAATATTTTTGTATATCTCCCTTTTTGTATGGTGAAAGCTGAGTGAGTTCTGGGTGGTACAGGACACAAGGCTGTGTGTTTATTTCTCAGGATAAAGTTCACATTCCTGGTGCTATCTACCTCTCCATCAAGTTTGACTCCCAGTGTAACACGGAGGAGGGCTGTGACGAGCTGCTCATGTCCAGCAGCAGTGATTTCCAGCAGGATAGGCACAGCTTCAGTGGGTCTCCACAGAAATGGACTGACTTCGAGCTTCCAGGTGAGTATGCACTGCTTCAGGGTTAAATAGGATATTGCTGGGACTGCTGAGAGAAACTCCTGATCAGTTAAATGTGGATGTTCCTGAGATGTGTAGGAAAAAAGCCAATCCTTTCCTTGTCCCACTCTGTTTGCTCTGACGTGCTGCTCTTGATTTGTTTCTGAAAAGTGGCTTATCTGTTGTTGTGCTGTGACCTTTTCTTTCCACCCCTCAGTCAAAGCATGCACTCAGCTACTGGAAACAAATTTGATCTTGATTCTGTTCCAACACAGTCCTTGTTCTGCACGATGTTCACTTAGATTGTTTATGCCTTGTCTTACTTTCCACAGGAAGCACATTTTTTTATTTAAAAAAAAAAAGAAAATATGCTTATCTCTGTCTCTGTGCTCTGCTGCTGCTCTGAGCAAAGAGAGCCAGTGCCAGCACCTTGGCTCCAGCTGGTGCCACAGAGCACAGCTGGAAAAAACCCAGGGTTTCACTGCCAGCTGCACTCTGGATTCTCTAAGCACATTTGAGGAGCAAATGCCAGGGAGCTCAAGTACTGCACAGTTCCCTGCTACTGATTTAAAATTGTTTTAACCCACTGAGCACTGGGGCACTGCAGGAAACTCTTGACATCAAGCACTGTCAGCACCTGTAAAGAGATTTAGGAGCTTTCTTAGCAAACCAGTTTGGGTTACAAGGTGCTGGTTTTGGGTTACAAGGTGCTAGTTAGAAACAGATGTGTGTTCTGTAGAAGTATTTTAGATTTTTGTCAACTTCTATCTGTCTTCTTTTTCCTCCCTAATGGTTGCTGAGGTTTGCCAAGGACCTGAACTTGGAAGCCCATTGTTTAGAGCAGCCTTGGCTGTGAAACTGGAGTTTCACCTTGTGAAAGTTCATTTCCAGCCAAGGCTGTCTGGATCAAGGCTCTGGATTCCAGCAGGTTTTAGCTGAAACCAGACATTTAAAGGCCTCTGGGCTTTTCATTTGATTGCAAGACTTTCTCCTATGAGTAGGAGAGCACTTCCTCCATTTCATGATAAAAAGGGAAATTCTTTAATAGCTATTTCCTTTTAAATCCTAAACAATATTTTCAAAATTTTTCTTGTTCATGAAACTTTGATAATTCTTCTTCCCAATGAAATCCAGCCTGCTTGTGACAGGCTTTTGTATGGGGCATAAAGATACTTTAAGTTTTAACAGCTCTGGTATAATAGAGCACAGTAGGTAAGAAGATGTTTTGTGTAGCATTACAGCCAACTACCAGGATTTATCTCTGAAGGTGTAGATGCTACAATGACAAAAACCTTTTGAATGTTTTTTGCTTGATTGTAAAGTGGTCAAATGTTTTTTGACTTCCATTTTTAAGTGATTAACTGGAGTAAAAACATTCAGTTTGATTTTCTGGCATGTAAAAATTTTACTTTCAAATAATTTAAACCTTTTGTCCAATGAATTCAAGTGTTGTTGTAAAGAACTTGGCTGCCTATTTAGGGGTTCTTGTTTCATAAATCATAACTGAGCCTATAACACAATTGGAAAAGTGAAGTTACATGTGCAGAATATGGAGTTTTTTTAATTTCCTCTATTTATTTGTTAAAAATGTAAAAGTCATTATCTTTCCTATCCAGTATCTTTAGACAGGGGAAACCATTGTGGATTTTGCTTCAGCCTCCTCTTTGTCACCCTGTTCTTTGTGTTTCATAGTTACCAAAAAATAAAAGGCCACCTCTCTTGAATGAAGACCTCTAGGATTAATTAATTTCAGACTTTTCATTTAAATTGTATTTGGGATGGCAAAACTAACTCAGAAGATAATAATGTGGGCTTTCCTCCTTCCCTGCACACAGGAGACACACTCTACTACAGATTTACTTCTGACATGAGCAACACTGAGTGGGGTTATAAGTTTACAGTGACAGCAGGTCATCTGGGAAGGTTTCAGACAGGTAAGAGATGCTCAGAATGTATTGGAAAGGGCCTTTTTTTGTCATTTTGCTGAGCTTTGTGGTTATCCCTTTTCCTTGACTTAGAATTTGCATTCAGTGTCTTAGAAATAACATGATGAGTTTTGTTAAAATTGAAGCTCAATTGATGTCTCTTACTTCCTGTGATTTTGGGGTAGAAATACGAAATCTTCACAGAGACTTGGAGATTACAATTATAATAATGTAATTTACATCCAAAATCTCATTATATGGTAGTAATTACACAGAGTATTATAGCAAACACTCTGGGATGCTGAAATTGAAAACAGAAATAATGGTAATTGCATTTTTTCAAAAGTGGTTATCCATCAAAATAGGATAGTTCTGGGCCAGTTTTTAGCATCAGAGGTTTTGTTAGTTTATTTTAGAGTTTAAATATTTTTAATGAAATTGAGGCTGGTGGATAGTTTGCTATCAGCAAAACTGTACTGCATATCATATAATAGGGAGGGCCTGTGTTTGCCTTATTTGGGCAAAAATTTAATTTTGGATATGATTCTTTCTAATTTTTATGTAAGTTTTGCCTAGAAAAGAGTTTCCATGTCAGGATGTAATCTAGAATTATCTCAGATTTTTGTTGGGTCTTTTAATTCAATATTTCTGGCTTGGTGTATGGAGAAAACTGACTGTATGAACAGAATGTGTCCCTACAAAACTGAACAGCTGTGTTTGAATTCTCTTTTTTTTCCAGGGTTTGAAATTCTAAAGCAGATGCTGTCAGAGGAAAGGGTAATTCCTCACCTTCCACTGGCCAAAATCTGGGAGTGGCAGGTGGGGGTGGCGTGTCGCCAGACAGGTCACCAGCGGCTGAAGGCCATCCACCTGCTCCTGAAAATAGTGCAGTGCAGCACCCAGGGGTGAGTGCACTGCTGCACATCCTGCACCAGTGGCAAAGGGAAAAAGCCACTAAACTGATATTATTTTGAAGCAAAAAAAAAAAAACCTGTTATTTGAAGCAGGTATTCTTAATTTGCCTGTCAGATATAATTTACAGTGCTTTGATAGCACAATCTTATTGCTTTCTCTTCTTTCCTGGCCTTTAAAAAGGTCCACTGAATTCAAATGTCATTGTAAAGAAAGAAAAATCATCAGAAGACAGGATAAAGGTAGATTTCAATTAATTTTCTAGAAATGTATTCTCTTTGTATTAGTTATACTGCAGAATTAAGGTAAGGATGAAATAATAACCTGATGAAGTGATGCTGTGATTCTCTGTGAAGTAAATAGCTTCTAAATTATTACTTGTAGTTGTACCACTAAGCCTATAACTGAGTTTTAGAAGGGATATGTGTCCTTAAGCTTATGTATGTATGGCATGACTATTACTAGATGGAAGAGCATTTAGCAAAGTGATTATTTTTTTAATTTTTAATTGTTATAAATGTATGGTTTTGTTCTCTTAAATTTGATTTGGTTTTGGTTTCCTCCCCCACTTCCCCATTCCCAGAAATGGGCATGGTGGTTACTCACTATTGCAGCACAATTTCATTTAAATTACTTTTTTTCAGGGACTGTGACCTCACCTTATTGAAGCCACTTTGGCAGCTTTTCACCCATATGGAGAACAACTCGTGTCACGACACGACCAAGCCTGGTATTCTCCTCCCTCTCCATCGTGCACTGGCAGAACTCTTCTTTGTGACAGAAAACAGAGTTACTGTAAGCAGTTCCCCTCTTTCTATCTCTCCTTTCCTCAGTGCTGGGAATGACAGAGAATTCAGTGTTACACTAAATGCAACATTTATCCCTCAGAGCTACATAAACGTTAACAACTTTCACTCCTGGAGTGCAGCAGCAAATTCTAATTAGAGGGGAATTCTGTTGCCTTATTGGATTTTAAGTAATAGTCATGACTATTCTGCCAATGTTTATTCTGAGAGGAATTCTGGTTTAATAATTAATTTAAAGGGATTTGCGTGTGGTTTTCATGGAGTTGATTTTGAACTTTAAATATGAACAGTGTCACGAGCTCATTTCTGTGATCACAAAGTGCTCTAGTCCAGGAGAGTCTCGTGTGCAGTTCTGTTACCTTTGGTTCTTGGGGACTGCTCTAATGATCAGCATTTCAATGTTAATTAGTAGAATATCACCTTTGGTAGAAACATTGGTGCTCATTGCATGTTTTCTGGCTGCAGGAGCTTGGATCTCTGCAGGAGTATTTGCTTGCCTTAAATACTGAAGATCATCTTCATCGCTGCACAGCACAGGTAGGATTGCACAGCCCCAGGGCTGGGTGGGTCTGTGGTCTTTGTGGCAGACACTGAGTGGTTTTTCATTGCCCAGTGGAGTTCATAAAAGAGATATTAATGTACTTGGGCATTACAGTACCTTGGGAGGCCTCTGAAAGTTGTGAGTGAGCTATGCACAAATGCTTCTCTGGGATATTGGGAAGAAATTCTTCCCATGAGGGTGGTGAGACCCTGGCACAGGCTGCCCAAAGCAGCTGTGCCTGCCCCATCCCTGGAACTGTCCAAGGCCAGGTTGGATGTGGCTTGGAGCACTGTGGTCTGGTGGAAGGTGTCCCTGTCCATGGCAGGGGGTGGAATGAGATGATCTTTAAGGTCCCTCCCAACCCAAAGCATTCCCTGATTCTGGATTTCTATTTCTGATCAGTTTCATGCAACGAGTTCTTTTCACTTTGGGATTGAGGAGAATATTCAGTGTGACTGTTTTTCCTTTTCTCTTCTAGGCCCTGAAAAACATTGCTGCTATCAGCCTTGCCATTAACTACCCAAACAAATCAACAAGTTTCTGGAATGTTTAATACTGGCTCAGGCCGGAGTGCATGGGATAGAGTAGTTTGTCCATAGGACATTGGAACAAACATCTTAACTCCATTCAGGAGAAGTTCCTTCAGCTTCAGTGTATGAGCACTCTGCAGCCTTCCTTCCTTCCTTCCTTCCTTCCTTCCACCTTGATGTAGAATTTGTACAGTTACAGCGCACTTCAATGAAAAAGCACATCTCGAATAACTCCCGCGTCGCCTACAGTTATGTATGCACATATTGTAGCATGTTAGAGTAAACAGAACAATACTGGGCTTTGTTCAGAGGAAGTCAAAGCAAGAAGGTAGCTGAAGTATGAGAATGGAAGGCCCCCATGTTTGTGTCATCTGCTCCTGAGGAAACTTGATCCATGGAACGTGTCAGCTTCAGAAAATGCTGCTGAACTCGGTGTGATGCCATCAGCAGCATCTGTTGTGCATCTTTGGGGTGAAACAGGCAAACTAGGATCTGGTGGCTGCTGCAGCAAGGGTCCATGCTTGAATCCTGTCATTTTTGCTTTGGAGGCTACTTCCCACGGAAAAGGATTCCAATTCTCACTGAACCACAGGTTGTAAAAGAAATTGTGGGTGATTTGCAAAGCAGTGGAAGGATTCCAGTTTCACAGCATCCTCGTGCAAGGGCTTTATGTTTCTCCTGTTCTTTGATTCATTCACCTGGGTCACCTGTTCTTACCTTGCTTTATATCCAGTGTATTATTCCAAATAGCCCATTATTGCAGTGCAGAGAGCAAAGGCTGGCCTTCAGTCACAAGGCAGTGGTGATAAAAAGACCTGAAGAAATCACATTTCTCAAAAATCACATCTTGACAAGAAATTATTCACAAGGCTTTTTCTCCTTCAGTTATTGATATTAGTGGCTTAGGAGGTCCTTCTTGGCAATGTTGGGAAGCCAGACTCCCAGCACTCAGGGTGGGGTTAATGATCAATCCACTCTTATCTCACAGAGCAATAACCACATTCCTCTTAGTGAAGACAGAGTGAATTGCAGACCTTCTATGCTGAAATAAATTGGCTTTCTTCCTGCACAGCTACATTGGTTATTCCCTTTCCAAAGAGTTGAAAAGAACACAGAAAGATTTGGGGGTGTATTTTATGTACCATTGCACAGTTTGTAGAGCTGCTTTTGTCAAATATAAATACAGATTACTTTTAATGCTAATTATTTTCTTCTTCCCTTCCTCACCCCAGCATTGGAGTATGGAAAAAAAAAAAGGCAGCCAAAAGCTCTAATAGTAACTGAATGCAAGTTGTGTAAAGCAGTGGCTCTGTCAGGAGGGAATGTATTTATTGAACCTGCTTGTCCAAAATTTGAGTGGTGCCCAAATCCCAGTGCACAGGAGCCCTGCTTTGGGGAGTGTCCTCTGAACTGATTGTCTGATCAGCTGGGGCTGGAGTTTAAGGGTGGCCCAATCTCCCTCTGAGAGGGAAACATGCAGTAATACATCCCTTGGATTTTTTTTTTGATGGCCTCTAGTGCTGTAGAGTTTTGTTTTGACTTCTGTTCAACCAAGTGAGTGCACAGCAAGTGCTTGAATCAGATTGTAATTATTCTGCCTGAAAGACTTAAACCTAAGATCAAGAAGCACCATGCTGAAGCCATTACCTTCAGGAATGGAGTGGCTCTCCTAGCAAATGAGATTGCCAAGATTCAGGAAAAGTGTAGTATTTGTGAAAGACTGAAAGGAAGCAGAGAGCTGCTGCTCTGAAAGCCCTCCTTGAGCATCCTGAGTTGATTTCCTTAAAGACATCATAATGGGAAGGGAATTATCAAGATTGTGGTGTACCTTTAATGCATGGATCCTTCTGCTCCCACATCCAAGCAAGGTGCTGGAGTTTGCAGCCTCCCTGCAGGGGTGTCAGAGATCCCTGGGGAACCAACTGCTTCCCACTTGTAATTGTTGGAACAGAATCTGGGCACGGGGAGTTGCCCCACCAAGAGGAGATGTTCCTGAATGATGTTAGGGAGTTGTGTGGATGGGGCAGGTGAGCACTGGAAATTGCTCTTCTGGAGCAGTAGGACTTGCCATTCCCTGCCTCCATGGGCATCCATGGCTGAGGAATCATGGATCTGCAACAGGCTGCTGTGCTGAGCTGGGCAGCTGCTGCTGAGTTCTGCCTGTTCAGTCAAAGAAGGCTTTTTCTTTTCTCACATCAGGGATGAAGACTGTAAATAAACTATTCATAGAACCTGTCACAGCTCTGCCATAGTCACATTTTTTTCTGTTGGACTGTCCTTTTGCGTTCTGGATGAAGACATGAGGCTGCAAGGAGGACACAGGAGTGGCCAGAATTCCTTGCTAGGCATTACCACTCAACTTACTCTACCAGCAGTGACTGGCCTCATGAGTCAGTCATCTTGCCCTGAAGGAACTGTCTAGGAACAGTGTCCACTAAATATAATTTCTACCCACTAGATGGAACTGAAGGACTGTGACCTGAGTTGACACTGAATCTGTTGCTGCCTTATAACTCAAATCATTAATTATGGATTTTTTAACAGACAAGAAACACTGATTATTTTTTTTTCTTCTGGTAGCTCTAAAGAAAGAGGAATAGAATACCAATAATGAATATTCATGATCAATCACATTTTGAAAATTATGCAGAAGTTCCAAGTGGATGTGAATGATGCTATTGAATTGTATAAAACTGTCTGGAAAACAGGTATGCTGAAAAAAAATGTGCCTAATATAAGAAAAACTAAAAAAAGTTGTCCTGCCTGAAATCACCTATGATGTGTTTAAAACAAACCATATTGTTCCTAATGATACATTTGACTTGCTTTCATTAAACACTTAAAAACGAGAGTTTTATAATTTCTTTTCTTACGGGTTTACTACTTTGCAATTTTTATCAGTTGTTTAAAATATATCAGACCTTTAGATTTATTCCAGTTCAGTTCAGCATGTAAAAAGAAAGCTACAGATGTGGGTAAAATATGCAAATGAAGAGAAATATATTGTAAAAATTCTATAAAATCAAAAAAAGTACAACATGGTGTCTGTTTTTTGTTTGTTTTTTTCTCCTCTCCTCACTGAATGTTTAATGCCGGATTTTGCAGTGAGATCCAGGGTTTTTCTTAGGAATCCTCATTTTCCATGCCTGTAAGCAAACCTGCTTGTCCTCATGTGGTTGGTAAATATCTGATATTACATCGAGCTCTGCAGGAACCACATTTCTGGAGTCATCTCTTAAATTCCAACCCTGCTGCTTACATTCCAGTGGCCTTACCCTAAAAATTCAATTTTCCCCTGGATATCCATTGTGCCTGAGTGCATTTACTTTGAAACCTGAAACACATCTGGAGGCCCCAGATGTCTTCTGTAAAGCTGAGATTTGTATTAGTAGGTGTTGATTCTAATTAGTGATGGTTATCAGCAGAGGTGCTTGTGCCTCTCTGGTCCAGTGGGTTTAATTGAAAAGGTTGTTTGCCTTGGGTTTGGCTCGAGGAAAGGGCTGTGTCAGTCAACATCTTTCTGTATTTGCCTAGAGCTGCATGTTGTTTCCTTGGAGAATGGTCTAATTAGGTAATTTTATTAAACACAAATAAATAATAGGATTGTGAGGGTGAGGGAGAGCGAGGACTGTTCCCTGAGGTTTGAGATTTCAGCTGATAAACCTGAAAAAATTGAGTGTAATTGCTCTGAAATGTAGTGTGGTGCCAGGCATTGGAATGTAACAGAGGGCACAGCCAAAGCACTTTGGATCTGCTTTTCAGACCGAGTTCATTATGACTGTTTTTCTTCCACGAGATCAAAAGTAGGCTGCAAGTTAGCTTAGAGGTGGGTGACTTTTAAAAATCTCCTTTTAGGAGAAGGCTGAGCTGTATTTAAAACTGTTCTCACAGCCCAGCTCAGGTCTGGTGTTTCCAGTGGGTTTTGTACCTTCACAAACATGAGGGCAAGACCTGCCTGTTTTTACCACTTTAAACCTGAAATAAAATCTGCTACAAAATCTGGGCACCCTGGGGCAGGAAAAGGCCCAATAATCTGATTAATCCTTCCCCTTTTCAAGGGTGAATCCCCCTGAAGTGAATTGTGCTGGGGAGGCACCAGCACAAGCATTGTTCTGTTTCCAGGGGACAAAACCACAACCATGGGAGCCTCAAAAAGCGTGACCTGGTCTTTAGGGAAAGCTCTAGAATGTTGGAAAACACATCAATATATGTGAAGAGGTTGGTTTTCAGCGCTGGACCAGGAGGTCAGGCTGGATAAAAACTGGAACAAAGAATGTTGGTAAAATAGCCTGGAAAAACAGGAACTGTACTGGGATTTGTAGGGGGAAACTGAAGTCTGGCCCACCTCACCCCTGCTTTTTAGAGCAAAGTAGTGAGCCCTGATTCATGTGAATAAGATAGAAATCCACAGTGAATAAGGAAGAAATTAAGTAAGAGGTGAAGGAAGTGAGATTAAAGCTCATTCTTTCCATGACGGTCAGGTCTAATGTAATCAGGTCTATTCTGCAGTAAAATCTTTCCTGATTTTTGCCTAAGAAAGAACAAATAATAAAGAGCTGGTGCCCAGCTCCAGCCCACACTGCAGTGGGCCTCACATGGGAGTATGCAGGAATAAACACTTTAAAACCCCCCCAAACTCTTTTTTCCTCCAACTGGAAACACCCACAAACTTTCCTGATAAATAGATGGAAATCTTGGGCAGTTTTGTAGTGGTACTTAGCATTTAGAAATTCCCATTCCTTGAATATAAAAAGAATGAATGTTTGGATTCAGGGAAAAGAGGAGGAGAAGGGATGACTGGTCTATGTCAAAGATGGGGTCTTTCCTCACAAGTGCTGAGCAGTTGGCTGGGCAGTTTTTCCGACTAATCCTTTTCTGACAACTGCAATAAATTTTTTTTTTTTTTTTTTTTTTTTTTGCAGCTCAGTTTCTTCTTTCCATTCCCCATTTTACTGTCTGACTTTCCATAATCTTACTGCATAAATCTTACTGCATTTTGGAGTTTTTTTCCTTAACATTTGCAGTGCAAATAACAAATATTTAAACTTGAGTTGCATGGAAAAAGTCGGTTTTATGAAAGCTAAGGAAATGTGAATTGAAGTGCCTGCAAATGTTTGTCAGTGGTACCTTCTCTAACAGGCTCATTTCCAAAACACTTTGCTGGCATCTCCTCACATCTGGATATCACATCCAGGAGGTGTTGGTAAGGCCACACTGAATTCTTTTTAACAACGAGTCATTCCCCTTCCACTGGCACAGGATGCCCAGAGCAGCTGTGGCTGCCCCATCCCTGGAAGTGTCCAAGGCCAGTTTAGAGAGGGCTGGAGCACCCTGGGAGAGTGGAAAGTGTCCCTGCCCATGGCAGGAGGGGAAAGAGATGATCCTTAAGGTCCTTTCCAATCCCATTCTGTGATTTTCTGATCTTTTTCACACTTTTGTGTTGTGGGCTGGACCTCTGTTCTCACCTCACTGCCTTTCATTTAAAACCCAAAGGTTTTAAATTCCTCAACCACATAACATTTCTAAGAACCAACAAAACAGCTGAGGAATCACAGGAAATGCTTCCCCTTAGGATTTTATACTTTCTAATCAGCAGAAGCATCCTGTGCACATCTTCCTCTCCAATAAGTCATCCACGATAAGGCTTCAACGTGCGTGTGGAGGTAGACATTTACTGAGGCTTCAGTTCATCACTGTGCTTATCTTGGATCAAGTTAAATAGGGAATTAAGGTGTAATCTTAAGCACATCTAGTTCAGCTTTTAGAGGTAGGCTTTAAATTGGTTTTGTTGCCTTGGTGCCTAAACAGACTGTGCTGTTGATGGGAAGTGCGCAAATCGTGCGGCTTTCGCTCGCATCCAGCAGGACCTGCAAAGGCACAAAACAAAAAGATGAATTCTTGACTCAGGAGAAGTGTTGAGTCAGGAGACCTTTAGTCTCATCATTTTGCTCGAGAATAAATCATGTCTGCGTTTCTTACCCTTCTCCTCTACATCAACCACCCACAGAAAGCTCATTCATCAAAAATGTCAATGGTTTCCCAGAAATCTCCCCACTCACACCTTGGGGTTTTTATTCCTCTGAGCAGCAGGCTGGGCTCTTTTCTCCCCACCAATGTTTTTTTCTTGAGGGGGAGTGTGTGAAGGGGGGAGGGTGTTTGTTTGCTTGTTTTGGTTTTTAGTTTTGTTCCTACTGTGCCTGTTAATATTTTAAAAGAACATTTCATCCTCTGTAGGGTCAGTCTTGGACACACTCCTGGATTTTAAACGACATCATTTTTTCCCCCCCACTCACTTGCCAGTTTCAAAATCCCCCATGATGTGTTCGATCTTTTGCCACCAGGTTTTTCTGCAGAAGGTGGCTCAGCCTCTTCAGAGATGATGGCATCTGGGAGGGTGTGCTCAGTGCTCCTTGCTCTGGCTCCTGCCTCCCCTTAGGTCGAGGAAGGCAATCCCGTGGGGGCAGCACCTGGGGAGCTGAAAATACTGGCTTTATTTATCAGAAACTCAGAGCCTGTCTGACGGTAAAGCAAATCTCTCCTCGTTTTTGCTCTAATAACGCAGAGCTGCTGCGAGGTTATAGCTTGTCTTTAATTAAGCACAGAACTGAGGGGGGGTATCCGCGGGTGAGGAGGTCCCGGTGCCCGTCCCCTGGGCCGCGCACTGCAGGAATTACTCTGCTCCACGAGGCTTCCTCACAGCCAAAATCAGTGGTAGAAGGGCACAAGAAAGATCCCTGCAGTTCCTTGGGTTTTTCCCCGGCTTTTTTCCACCGCTCGACGCCGGGACCCGCGAAGGCTCCGGGCAGCCGCGGAGCCGCCGTGCCCGGCCGAGCGCCGCCCTCACGGGCTCTGCGGCCCGGGCAGCCGCAGATACACCGCCTTCCCCGGCTAAAAGCGGCCCCGAGGCCTCTCCGAGCTGCAAAGCCCGCCGTGACCCTGCGGGGACAGCTCTGCTTTGTGGCACGCGTGGTTTATTCCCGGGAAAGAGGAGTTTGCGTTCCCATGGGGAATTCTGGGTTTCCCCCGGAAAGCAGCACCGTATCCCTCACCTTACCCCGGGATCAGCGCCTGGGGCAGCCCGGGCCTCCCCTGGTTTGTGTCCAGCTTGTTCCCTCCTCAGAATGTGATGGACACAGCAACGGTGCCACCATGGGCTGCCATTGCCAGTGTCCTCCATCTGTCCAAGGCAACCCCTGGGTTTTTGCTTTTAAGGTTTTTCTTTTTAAGTTTTTTCCTTTCAAGACCTTTCCTCCTCGCTGAGGAATGCCTGCACATGAGGTTCACACAGTTGTCAGTGCAACTGATCCTCAGCTTTAATTACAAACTGGTCCTTTGGAAAGCCTCAGATAAATTAAGCCAGACAATTGCAGCCCCGCCCCAGCTGGTGAGCAGTTGGTTCACTTGGGCATTCAGGAGCCCCTGTCTGGCAGAATTCGACCCCAGTGTGAATCTCTCTGGGCAAAGGCTGGTGTTGCTGTCCCACCACTCGCCCCTGACAGCCTCTGGCTCCCAAGCCTGGCTCTGCAGCTCGACCCTTTGAGCTCCTCTTTAGTGGCACAGCCAAACTCCTGCCTCAGACATGTCTCTTCATGCTGCTGGATCTCCCAGGAAGATTTTGCTGCACCAGGGCCCTGCTTTCTGCAGAGGCTGCAGAAGAAATAAGGCAAGACAGGAGCCTGGGGCTGTTTAGGGATGATGCAGCCCCAGACACCATGTGATGGGTATTGGGCTGACCTGCTATTGTTCATGGCTTTGCTTTGGGTGCTGCCATCAGGGCTCTTGCAAGAGCTGCACAACCCAGAGCAGCATTTCACCTCTCCCATTGCAGTACCTGGGATGGGAGCAGGGGAGGCTGGAGGGTGGTGTCCAGCTAAAGCACTGGGCAGGGCACCTGCACTCCCCACCCAAACCTGGACACCTCTACGAGCCAGAGAGCGGCAGCCCCAGGCTGCAGCTGCAAAGGGTAACACCTTCTGCAGCTGCAGCATCTGGCAAGCAGACCTGTGTGATGCCCAAAACAAACCACACCCGTGGGGTGCCTGCTGCAGAGCCGGGCCCCTGCCGTGCTGCTGGGAGCCACGGAGCAGCCCTGGGCACAGCCACACCTTTCCATGGGCTGCTGACACCCCACCCTGCCCCTGGCCCCGGGGGATGCTGCAGGAGGCAGATCTGTGCTCAGTGCTTGTACCCAGTCGTGACTCCTCAACAATTGCCTCCCACGGCCGTGCTCCAGCCCCGGCGCCTTCCCGGGAAACCCTGCCAGCTCCTAAACCACTTTTAATCTCTCAAGAAGGTCCTTTGTGCAGCCTTTTGTCAACAGGGCCTGTCCCATTGCTATAGCTACGGCCCCTTTGCTGCCGGACACACCTGTTTGTTTTTCCAGCTCCTTTCTGTTGCAGTCAGATTTCTCTGCCACCTAAACAAAAATACTGAGGAGAGTCCTGCCCTGGTCCTGCACCTTCCTCGCCCTTGCAGATTAAGGAAAATCCTTGCTCCCCTGGGATCAGTTTTGTGCAGGCAGTGGGCTCAGCCAGGGCCCTTCACATGGCTTTGTTTTCCAGTTATTACCCTTAAAATGTCTGTGTGCAGCAGGGCTGGGGATGGTGTTTGCAGCCAAAATCTCCAAGTAAAGTAGATTCCTTGGGAAGGGTCAGGAATAGTGATGTCCCCATGGCCCCTCATGGGGAGATTTTGCAGATACATCACAGGGTTTTCTCACTGAATGCTTCTCTCCTCATGCATAAAACTCCCACAAATTAGTGCTTTTGGGATATCAACCTCACGTGTCCACTTGGGCAGCTGGAGGTGCCCTGGCCCCTGGGTGCAGCACAGAGTGGAGAAAGGCTTTTTCCCCTTAGGACTCTGCTTTCCCTGGCACCAGGAGTCTTCCCAAGGGTTTGCACTGCCTTTTAGAGACACTTGAAAAAGGAAAATATTCCACATTCATGAGCTGTGGTTGTTATGTTCCCAGAACAAAACACCCAGAGATGGAAACTATCCAGGGGAAGTTGCTCTTCATTTGCAAGGTGTTTTTCCTGCACCAGGCAATGGGCTTCAACAGCAATTCTGTGAGCAAGGAGGCCTCATTGTGACCTTCACGGGGTGGCTTGGCTGCTTTTGTCTCATTTCTTCCCCTCCCAGAGGTAGCTGAGGTTTGATCCCGTCTCTAAGCATGTAGGATCTGCTCCTTTTGCCTCGCTGCTCCGCTCCTCGGCACGGCTGAGCCGAGGATGGGCTGGGGCAAGAAGTTCTCAGCACTTGGCTCTACTTTGTGCAATAAAATAATTAAATGAGACCTCTTTATTTCACCTGATTGTCATTGTTCTTTATTTTCCAGCTGCTTTGGCATCGATTCTAAATGTTTAGTGTGTTGGGAATTGTATTTCTGATTAATGGGATGTATTTGGTGCGTGGGTTATAGTTTTAAAAGGGGAAAAAAAGATGACCTTTAATGTTCTTAATTAAACAAGGCTGGGTTTGGCAACACCACTAAGGCCTTGCACCTCATCTGCCCCTGTGTTGGGCAGTCCCCACACACACTCTGACCCTGACACCTGAAATTCAAGATACAACAGGAGCCATTCCCCAGTCACAGCTCTGTGGGGACACACTGCTGCAGGTCTGCAGGGATGCTGCACATCTGGAGCACAGGCACATCTGGGCAGCTGCTGAGGGAGGGAAGGAGCAATGCTGGAGTGTGCAGGCAGGAAGGGCAGGGGAACAGCTGGAGGATTTATTTCAGACATGTCCCAGCTCTCCCCCTGCTCATCATCCCACAGGCAGACAAAACCAAGCTGCCCTTGGGTGGAAAATGAGGTTTTTCAGGAGAAATGGGTCACACTCAGCTGGATGTTCCTGCAACCCTGAGTGCTGCAGGGAGCAGTGTGTGGCAGCAGCTGCCCTGCACATGCTCCCATTTGTCTTGGAGGAAAACATCCAGGTTTGATATTTAAGATTTCCAGCAGTGGAAAATTCACAGCAGCCACGGGCTGGGGAGCCAGGCGTTAATTGGCAGAACTTGTAGGAAGAGAGTTCCTCCAGCTCTTTTCCATTGGAAAATCCAAAAGCTTTCTCCAGCTGTTGATTCCTTGTAAAAACTAAAGCAAAACATGCTGGATGGGGAAATAGGGGTTAGGGAAGATCTTGAAAATGTTGGAGCAGCCCTTTTCACTCTGTCAGTACAAATATTTACATTTTTTTATTGTAAAGTTACTCTTGTTTGGAAATAATTTGTTTTATTTTGCACTCTGTTGCCAGCTTTGACAAATCACAAAGAAAACAAAGTGACTTTGTAGAAATACGATGTTTTGGCTAAAGAAGGACAACTTTTTTTGTTCCCTAATTTTTCCTGGGAACATTGACATTTTGGGGCCTTCTCCAGCTTGGAAATTTCAGAGTGAGCTCTCGTCCGTCTTTCTCCAGCTGTATCATAGAATAATAATTCTTGAAGGGTTAATAAATCCTATAATAATTTTTTAATCCATCCTGCACTGCCTGGTTCTGGGGACTGGAGCCATCTGCAACACTTCCTATCACCGTGCTCAAACCCACCCAGAGCATCTGCTGCTCCTGCCAGCAGCACTGCTGGGATTGAGTAAATCAATTAGAAATCATTAACAAGCAAGCACTGTGGGTTACACCTAGAGATCATGCAAATAGCATTTGAAAAGAAAATCTCCTCCTATTGCAAACCCATCCCTGGCTGGGTGAGCACAGGTGTGTTTTCTCCCTGTAACATCCCTCCAGGTGTGTGAATGGCTCCAGGTGTTCCCCCTGCACTGGAGGGGATGGGATGATTTGAGTAATTAGTGCTGGGAATACAACCACAGCTAATGGGGCACAGGGAGGGCTGGGGAATCACATCCCTGTCTGTGGTGGGAGAAACAGATAGGAGGGGAGGGATGGGAGAGGTCCCAGGAAGGCTGCAGGATCAGAAGTTGCTCTTCATGAACCACATGGCATCACATCATGGCCAAATCCAGTCTGAGCTTGGGCTTTTCCTTTAGGATTAAAGACACACTGAAGCACTGCTGTCCCCACAGCTCTTCTGTGGGTTGCAGCAAGGTGGACACAAGCACTTTGCACCTCAAAGTTGGTGCCACCACGTGTCCCCAGGGCAGTGGCTCCAGAGCAATGCTTGTCATCCCTTTCCTTCCCAAAATCTCCTCTGGCTCCTGCACAGCCAAACTCCTCCAACCCCAACCACTCTCCTGCTGCAGTCAGAGCCTGTTGTGATGCATCCCAGCACCCGTGGGTGTGGAGAGGCTCCATCCCTTTCATCCTGCAGAGCTGTTCCCATCAGGAGCTTTGCTGCAGGGGCCTGGGGATGGGGGAGCTTTTCCAGCCCCTCCTCAGCAGCACAACAACTCCCTGTTCTTGGGGATGTGCTCAGGAACAGCTGGTATTGAGGTGCCAGGCCCACCCCAGGGTGAGCAATGAGCACAGCTGGGACCTCTGGCCAGGGGTGTCCTGTGTTCCAGCCATGGGGGGGAACTGGTCCTGGTGGCATCCCTGGCTCCCAGCTCACTCCTCACCCAGGCTGGAGGGTTTGCATGGGGTGCAGGGTGTGGACTGTGGGATGAACACCTCAGTGTCCATGAGCTTTCTGCTGGAAACCTTCTCTTTTTGTGACACCACACCTTGTGCAGCTGTGGGGGAAATCAGTCCAGGCTCACAGGGGTGGGGAGCTGGTCCAGATGTGTCAACAGGGCTAAGGTCTGCCTTGTCAGGGGTAGAGAAGGGCCAGTCCCTCCTTTAGAGCCTTTGCAGAGAGCCCACAGCTCTGCTGATGTGTGGTGTCCTGCCCAGGGTGGGATGTGCAGCGTTTCTTGCGTGAGATCCTCCTCTGTTTCCAGCAGGTCCAGAACCACCTCCTACCCTGCACCTCCTGCCTTCAGCTCTCCTGCTGAGCTGGTTTGCTGGACCCCAGCCCAGGCTCTCTGCTGTGGCCCTCCTGAGTGCCATGAGACACCCTCTTGTCCTGGTTCCTGCCATGAGCTGGGTGCCAGTGCCTGGGACAGGAGCCGGGGCATCCTCTTCAGCACTGTTTTCTGGGGATGCTCCAGGGAAGAGGCTCAGCAAAGCCTGGGGGATGCTGGTGGGGGTCCCTGCTGTGCCTTGGCAGTGCTGGAGGGTCTTGGCTCACACAGGGCTCTATGCTGCTGCCTGTTCCCTGCTCTCCTTTGGCACATCCTCTCGCTCAATCACTTCCTTCCTCCCATCCCATTTTTCCAGCAGTGCTTCTGCTGCCGTCTCCTGTCCCAGCAGCTGTTTTGTAGCACTGGCTATTTTGACTACTCAGATAACTATTTATCCAGATGGAGCAGCTCTGGCCTCATGTGCCTGGCATGTTTTTTCCATATACAAATTCTGTGTCAGAGCGGAGACGACAAATCCCAACTATCTCTGTGAGGTGTCCGGGGTGTGTTTGCTCTGGCCACATCCAGCCTGCCCAGGTGTCAGCCCTTTTCCAGCCCCTTTTACATCAAATTTGGAGGTTTTGCCCTTCCTCACATGGCTCCCACCATCAGACCTCGCCCTGGCCCAGCGTCAGTAAGGAACTGACCACCTTTATTTTCCTAACACTTAATTTTAATCAAATGCAAATCCCGAACGCTTTGCAAACCAGGTGACCTGTGCAGATGTCAATTGCTCAGCTGGGGATGCTCTTTGCTGCCCTGGCACTCCTCTCCCTGCTGGGAGGGTGGGGACGGGTGGCCCCGTGGCCATTCCTGGCTCTGCCCATCACTGAGGACACACAGAGTCCCCAGCCCCCAGCGAGGGAGCTCAGGGAGGATTTTGTGACCTCTGCATCCCCCCAGGGCCCCAACACTTCACTGGGGCTTTGAAGCTGGATCTCTGCAGCCCCAATTAGGGCACAAACCCACTGCAGAGCTCAGCTCTCAAATATGCTGCTTTTTCTCCCCTTTCTGTTGCTGCATGAGGACTCTTGGCTTACAGCTGCCTTTTCCCCAGCTGGATGGTGGGATCACCTGTGCAGCCCTCATAGCTCACCATCTGCACTAGGGATGAGAAACAGCTCCATCTGAACACCTCCTTGAGCAAATTCCTCAGAGGATTTTCACCTCCATCCAGTCCTCAGCTGGGCTGAGGATTTCCCCAGGAGCCAAACCTATGGCAGATCCCAGCAGAGCAGAGGGTGCCCATACCCCTACGATCCCCTGGAACCTACCAGAGGCCAGGTTTGGCTGCTCCACAGCATTTGCATTGAAAATCCCAACTTTGAAATGCAAAAAGTGATATGATGGAAGCAATTGCAGCAGGGAGTTTACTGCAAAGCCCAAATTTTTATTTAGAAACATTGTGTTTTTCCTCTGCTCTTGAATTTCCTATTTATTTCCTCTGCTCCCTCCTGGGCTGGGGATGAGCAAAGGCTGCCTCAGCTGAGCCATACCAGAAGGGAGCTTTCCCACCATCTTAGAGCAAAACTAGCTGAAATTCAGAAAACCATTCCAAAACTCTCTCCTCCAACATTTCTTTTCCTTCCAGCTCTTTTCTTTGCAAAGAGCCTGGAGTTTCCAAGCACACTTGTTGCTCGGTGCGTGAAAGGAAAGTTGGCAGCTCTCCAGCCTATTGTCACAGCCCCTTATGAAACTCAGGGATTTCAGCTACATTTCCTACCCACTGACCTTATCGGGGTTCTGCATGTTTTTGGCATTTCTTTGTGCACTTGCAGGGTGCAAAACACCCAAGGCACCAGGCACCTCACCCCGAGGTGCCTCCAGCCCCTTGTAGGGATGCATTGCCCGTGTGAGGGTATTTAAATGAAGATAAATGTCTCCCAGCACAATTTATTTAGTAAAATCCCTGTTGTTCTGCTCGTGAGTTATCAGCCAAAGTTTGCTGAGGTGCTCAAGCTTATCCCTAGCTGATGGCTGCTTTCTGAAGGCTTTGCAGCAGCACCTTGGGGTGCACCACCGCATCCTGGCACTTCAAGTATCCCTTCTCGGTCACAAGGCTGGCATTTACGGCAAGAATGTGTCCATGAGCGACGTAAGAGTGAAATCAGGTCAGAAATGTTTATTTTCAGTCTGTGCTGGTTGCAGGACCCGCTGCCACCCTCGGCTGCTGCCGGGCTGTGCCCGGAGCGGGAGGGACCGGCCCTGCCGTGTTTCTGTGGAACACAGGAGCAGCCTTGGCCAGCAGCCACCAAGCAGCAGCACGAGGGTGTTGGGCTTCCTCAGGCCGCCTGGCCACGGAGATAAGCGCCCGAGCAGGAAGCGCCTCGCTCCGGCAGGGATGCAGGAGCTCTGCCGTGGGCTGGAGCGCCGGAGCCCCAGCGGCGGCGGGGATACCCCTGCGGTGTTTCCTGCTCTGCTGGGAGGTTTCCTGCTGGGAACAGTCCCGGCGTGGCTGTGATGGGACTGGAGGGTGCGGGAGGCAGCGGGAGAGGCAGCACATCCCCACCTGCCCCAGGTAACCAGCCCGGCTGAGATCCTGCAGGTGGCACAAGCGCTGTGCAGGGTCGGGCCACGCTCAGCCCAGCGAGGCAGGCTGGAGGCGATAAGGGGGAACGAGCTCAAACTGCAAGAGGAGAGATTTAGATGGGATATTAGGAATAAATTCTTCCCTGTGAGGATGAGGGGGCCCTAGCACGGGTTACCCAGAGGAGCTGTGGTTGCCCCTGGATCCCTGAGAGTGTCCGAGATGAGCCTGGATGGGGCTTGGAGCAGCCTGGGACAGTGGAAGGTGTCCCTGCACTTGGAAGGGAGCATTGGAGTGAGATGATCTTTCAGGTGCACTGCCACCCAATTCATTCCATGAGTGTTATGAAGTCTCCCCATGCCCCAGGGGAAGGCAGCACTGCTCTGAGCAGGCACAGAAACAGGGACATCTCCACAGGCTCCCCTCTCACAGCAGGGCTGCAGGAGCCACCCTGCCTGAGGATGCTCTGCACAAGCTCTCAGGGATCTCCTAAATGTGGGGCATAGAAAACCCCTCTGCCCAGAGATTATGCCAGAGCAGGACCCTGCACCCTCCCCTGAGCTGTGCTGGGAGCAGCATCTCAAGGGGCACGGCCACTGAGCTTTGCCACATTCCAATCTGGCTCCAAAAAAGCAAATCAACCCCAAGTTGTCTTCACAAACCAAGCAGGGAGAATTCCCTCACCTTCTGCCAACAGCCCCTGCCCTCCTCCTTGCCAGGGATAATTGCTCCATCTACCAGCAGGCTGCTCCTGGCAGTGCTGGGTTGGGACATGGTGTTCCAGGCTTTTTCCCTGGGGCGACTGGCACAGCCTCCAGGTGTTTGCTGCCTGCTGTCACCTGGGATTCACCTTTGGAGCAGGGCAGGTAGGGGGTGGGATCAGTCACTGGGGCTGGAGGGTTTGCAAAACAGCAGCTCTTGCTAAGAGACCCTGATATTTGATAGAATCCTAGAATCCCAGGCTGGAAGGAACCTTAAGGATCATCTGGTCCAACCTTTCTTGGCAAAAGCACAGTCTAGACAAGATGGCCCAGCACCACATCCAGCCAAATATTAAGAGTCCAACACTGGGGAAACCACCACTTCCCTGGGGAAATTATTCCAATGGCTGATTGTTCTCATTGTGAAAAATTTTCCTCTTGTGTCCAACTGGAATCTCCCCAGGAATAACTTGTACCCAGTGCAGGGTGTGATTTTTTCCTAAAGGGTTCTTGCACACAAGCTTTTCCTGGAGGGAGGGGGGAAAAATCAGAGTAAAAAGAAAATAATTGGAGTAATAAAATGGGGATGCACATAGGGCTGAGCATCAGCAAACCCAGCATGTCCTCCAACAGCAGCTCTGTATCCTCTCTATTTTTTTACTGCAGTGAATGCAGGAGAGAGAAATGGTTTGGCTCAGCACAGAATGATTCCAGTTGTGCCTGGGCTTGGGTTCATGGTGAGCTCGAGGAGAGAGACCTGACTCAACCAGTCACTAGCAGATCATTTAGGAGTTTTATTTCTTTATTGGTGATTAATGGCAGTGTTTCATTTCTAATGGAAGGAAATAGGGAGGAAATGGTTTCTTGCCTTCATTTGTCAGGGATTTGTTTAAAAGGGCGCTCGTGTTCCTTGGAAATAGGTCAGGGCTGTGTATTTCCAGGGATGAGAAGCTGCTCAGGCTGAGGCTGGGTGTCAGATGTTGGGATGATGGAGCACCCCAGGCTTTCCTGTGAGAGGCCATTCCCCTGTCCTTCCCATCCCTGTGCCCTCGGCCCCATGCCAGGGACACCCTGTGTCCTGCTGCTGGATGGGTGAGAGGGTTTGGAGTTCCCAGCTCTGAGGCAGCCTCTGGCTGCACAGAAGATCAGCAGTTAATTGGGGGGAAATGAATTTTCCTGGCGTGTCCCAGCAGCAGGGCTCTGCTGCAGGCAGTGTGGGCTGTGTAACGAGGCTGCAGCAGCCCTGGGAGCTGTGTGCCTCCCTGAGGGGTTTTGGGGCAGGTAGCCATAGAATCACTGATTCCCAGGTCTGTGTGGGTTGGAAAAGCCCTCTGAGATCAAGAAGTCCAACTGTTCCCCCAGCATTGCCAAGGCCACCACTGACCCCTGTCTCCAAGTGTCACATCTGCAAGTCTTTTAAACCCCTCCAGGGCTGGTGACTCCACCAGTGCCCTGGGCAGCCCCTGCCAGGGCTGGACAACCCTTTGGGTGAAGATATTTTTTCTAATATCCAACTTAACCCCCCCCTGGCCATTTTCTCTTGTCCTGTCTCTGTTCCCTGGGAGCAGAGCCCGACCTGTGCCAGCTGCCTCCTCCTGTCAGGGAGTTGTGGGGAGTGAGAAGGTCCTCCCCGAGCCTCCTTTTCTCCCTCAACTGCTCCTCATCAGATTTGTGCTCCAGACTCTCCCCCAGCTCCATTGCCCTTCTTGGGCACACAGGGCACAGAGCTTTTAAAAGAAAAACCTTGGTTTTGAGTGCAGTGAATGTATTGGCCACAACTCTTTGTTAGGAACAGGGACTAGGAGGCACCACTGGGCCAGCCACAGGGGCAGAAGATGACTCATGACTGTCCCATGTCCTTGCCTGTCACTGCCACTGTGCCTTGTGCAACATCTTGTGTGTTGCCCACAAGGTGGGATGCAGTGGGAAGGTGTAGGAGGGTTAAACAGGGCTTCACCCCTCATTGTTGCCCTGGCACTGTGCTCAGTGTGGCACTGGGGGAGAGTTCCAGAGGTAAATAAGAATGTTTTATAAATGCCAGTTGCCAGTTTGTGCACTGAGATTGAGATGTTTCCACGAGTTCAGAGCTCAGGGCTGAGCAAACCCAGGGCCCTGGGTTACCTGAGGTGACTCTTGCCACCATCCCAAGCCCCACAGCAGACACACTTTGATGTCCTGGAGACCTACAGGAGCCAAAAGTGTTACTGATAATCTGACCCACTCAAAAAATTCATTCATGCACTGAAAGGACTCAACCTTTGGAGAATTTCCTCACATTCCTCTTGGGCTGAAATAAATAACACCATTCCTGGTGGCCATCCTTCCCCAGGCCCAGTGTGGGCTCTGAGCCTGCCCAGGCACTCAGAGCCCGAAAATCCTAGCAACAATGACATTGTGTGCTGTACTTGCATCACTGGAGGGCAGCAGAAGGGATGACACAGCGTGGGGCTGGCAGTGGAGCTGGAATCGATGCCATCTGCACAGCGCCGCCTCCACACCGCCTCAAAGCCAATTTTCTGACCTCTTTGGGTTGTCTTCCCCAGGGCTGGCACTCAGGGTGCTCGTGGTGGGCACCACAGGGCCTGGCCAGGAGCCCAGGGTGGGTGCCCAGGGTGGGGGGTGCTCTTTGCATCTCCCTGAGCACGGATGCAGAGATGTCACATCTCGTCCCTTTCCTTGGCACATGTTGTGTGCACAGGCTCCTTCCAGACATCCCACCCTCCCCATGAGCAGTTCCAGCAGCAAATGTTCTTGTGATTTTTTTGATTTGATTTGATTTTTTGAAAAATCTTTTCATCCCAGGCTGTTTCTGATGTAGGAGACGAGGGCTGAGCTCTGCTCCATCTTCAGAGAGATGCAGCTGGGTGCCTTGCAAACCCTTTTAGTCTTTATGCACCTGGGGATTCTTGTGGTTTAAATGTTGATTTGGCTCTTTGTATTTTACTTAAAGTGCACTTGGGGACTCATGGGCTTGTGTGATCAGGCTGACTGAGGAGAGAGAGAGCTCCTGGCTTCACAGGGAACTGGAAAACAGGCACGTGTCATTTCACAGGGTGGGAGGAAGGAAGGCAAGCCCTACAATTGCATCCCACCAGTACCAGGAGATGCCCTGCGTGGTCCTTCCTCCAGAGCTGTGAATTTAGGCCTTAAACAAAAAATTCAACCAAACCTTGCTTTTAAAGAAATGCTGGATTCTAAATATATGCATCCTGGGGTTTACATTTGGAGAGCACTTGCTGCATGTCTACAGCTTGAAACTTGGAGTGTAAAAATAGCATAAAAGCCAAGACTGGTGTGAGAGACTCCAGGAGAAGAGGCAGGCACAGCACACGCCAGCTCACTTGTCCCCCACACAGGGGACACGGTGCAGCCCCAAAATGCTGTGGGGGCTGCAGGTGCTGTGAAGATCCTGCCCTGGGGGCTGTGGACAAGGGGACAGGGACAGCAAACACCAGCTGGGAGAGGGGAATGAAGCAGTGAGGGGAGGTTGGGGTCAGCTCTCTGTAATCGCTGGGGTTGTGCTTGGTCACTGCACTACCACGGGCACAAGGTGAGCCTGAAAATTGCTGGGAAGGGAAACCAGGCCAGCTGAGGGAGGATTTCCCTGTCCCCAGCAGGGCTGCTTGTACTTAGTGCATGGTGAAGACCTGCAGACACTAACAGCAATCCATGTAGGCAAAGCCAGGCTGGCCCTCGAGCAGGAGCCCTCTGAAAAGCCAGCCCCAAAGGAGCCCACTTTCCTTTGGCAATGTCTTTTCTCATTCCCCAGTGCAGGACCAACCCTGCTCACAGCCACTGGACTGCTTTTCTGCCCATTCCTCTACACAGCTTTGTCCAGGAATGAGAGAAGTGGCTTTGGGAGATGAGGTATCCCAAGGGGCTCATCCTTTTCCCTTGAGCTCTGGGGTTTATTTTCCTCTACATGCCTGGACTCACTGAGCCCAGCACAGCCATGGGCTTATGGGCAGCAGTTCCCAGGGCCACCATGGAATTAGAGGCCATCCTGTGGCACCAGCACTCTGGCCCAGTGACATCCTAAACACCCTTGAGCTTGGTTTTGCCACCCCACCGTGTCCTGTGCCCAGCAGCGGAGCTGCTCAGATCCTCAGTCCTGCAGTGATTTGGGGTTGAGCAGGAGCAGCAGCACCCCAGGGGGATGGAGGAGGTGGTGTTGGGGTGTTCCTGCCCTGTGGGCTGAGGAGACAGAAAGCTGCTGGCCCTGTTTGCTGGGCTCCATCCTCATTGCCAGCTTCTACAAGAGGGGACAGCAAGGGCAGGAGCCAGGAGAAGCCTCCATGTCCATGCCAGGGCTGAGTCACCCTGGTCGTGAGGAAAGGAGTGTGTGTGTGTGTGGGGGGAGAATTAGACAGTCAATCATGTTTTCAGCAAGCCTGAAATCATCTGTGATATTTTTATTTCCAGATCCCCAGCTTTGATTTTGGTGGGGAGGCTGTTGCCAACGTCCCGACCGCGGTGACGCCGCGCCGAGGGCAGCCCCGGTGCCGGGGGTGGTGAGTGAAACCTGGCCCCACCCCATTCATCCCAAAGCTCCCCTCATCCCTGCCCCACGAGCTGAGGACTGGGGGCAAATTTCAGCAGGGAATTTGCTTTTCAGCCCCTTGATCACCCAGGGGGAGGTGGGCACATCTTCTCCTTGGCTGCCAGCTCTTCCCTCCCACCCATGAACACCTCGGGGGCTGGGGCACCTCAGGGGCCCCTTGGAGTTACCTGTCCTGGCAGGGAAGGTGTGCAAGAGAGAACACTTTTTTGGGAGAATCTGGGAATAGAAGGAGCCTGCTGGGATGGAGCAGCCATCCAAGCCTCTGCACTTGGGTGGGGAGAGCAAAGGGAGCTGTATCTTTATAAAAAAAAACCATACAGAATAAATAAAAGCAAGTAGGTGGTTTCAGAAAGATGAGATGTGGCATTTCCCTCTAGAGAAGCTGTGGCTGCCCCATCCCTGGAAGTGTCCATGGCCTGGTTTGATGGGGTTTGGAGCAACCTGGGAATAGTGGAAGGTGTCCCTGCCCATGGCAGGGGGATTGGAATTAGATGGTCTTTAAGGTCCCTTCAAACCCAAACCCTTCCACGATTCTCTGATCTCAGGATTGTGTTTTCTTCCAAACCCTCAGTCCCTGGAGCAATGTAAAGAGGAGAATTTCAAAAGGTTGGTTTTTCTGGGTTGGTTTCTTTATTTTTGCCTATTTGCTCCCTGGTTTCTGACCACAGGCACAGCCTGAACCCCCGTGGCCCAAACCCAGAAAGAACAACTAAAGCAACTTGATTTGGAGGGATGCTCACAAATGATGCCTGGAGCTGGCAAACCATCACCAATTCACCAAGCTGGAAGGCAAAAATGGTGGGAAAAAAGCTTTATATCTCTCACAAAAGCCTTGGTGT
>VZRX01000511.1:0-16231 GCA_013398075.1 Notiomystis cincta | reverse complement strand
CGCCCGCTCCGCTCCGCGCCGCGCCCCGAGCGCCTCTGCTGCCGCCGGGCCCCGTCCCCGCCGCGCTCCTCAGGAGCCAAACCCGCCTTTTTGCCCTTTGGTTTGGTTGTTTTCTCTTTGGTTTTTTTCCCTTGTCTTCCTGGAGAACCCCCCTGGAGCGCTTGCACAGCCATCCTCAAAGCAAATGCAAGGCTCCGGGTTGTTTTTGTGTTAGGTATTTACTTTATTATACAGGGCTTTGTGGGTTTTTTGTGTGTTGGTTTTCTGTTTGGATTTGTTTTTGTGTGGGGGATTTTTTTTTTGTTGTTTTTTTTTGGGTTTTGTTTTTTGGTGTGTTTTTTATTTTTAAGATATTTTTCTTCTGGTTTGGAAACAGTTTTCCTTGCATCTGTTGGTGATAAAAATCAGTTGTTTTTTGGGAAGGCTGTGTGGGTCGGGGGAGATTCTCTCTCCTGTTTCCTTCGCCACGGGGAGTGAAAGCNCTCAAATGGGAGATATATATATAAAAATCTCAATTGGACATGTTACTCCCAATGGAGCACATAGGTGTAATCTCAGATCAAAAATGTATATGTATAAAATAAAATCTCAATATATATATATGTATATATAAAAAAATCTCAGATTGGACATATGTTACTCTCAAGTGGAGCACATATGTGTTATCTCAGATGACNTTTTTTGGTGTGTTTTTTATTTTTAAGATATTTTTCTTCTGGTTTGGAAACAGTTTTCCTTGCATCTGTTGGTGATAAAAATCAGTTGTTTTTTGGGAAGGCTGTGTGGGTCGGGGGAGATTCTCTCTCCTGTTTCCTTCGCCACGGGGAGTGAAAGCTCCGAGATCCTGGAGGAGGAGCGGGGCTGAGCGGTGCCGGGTGCCGGGGTTTGCCCGGCGAAAGACGCGCTCGGGCGGGGCAAAACCGGGCAGGAGCCGAGGTCGGGATAACCCTCCCTTCACCTGCCTGTTTGCACTTTCATTTTTCCGTTTTGCAGCCTCCCGAGTCAACAGAAGGGCTAAATTAAGGACTATGCGGGGAGCGAGTGGAAAAGTCAAACTGAAAAGGGCTGGCTCAGCAGTGCAGGGCGGCAGAGGGAGGGGATGGAGCTCTGCTCCTGCTCCGCCTGCAGAGGGGTCCCCTCGGGGCGGTTTTGGGGGGTCCTGCATTTTTTCTGGGCTTTTCCACGCTTTGAGAGCCAGGGACCTTCTCTGCTCCCCTCCTCAGGGGCTCCTGCAGTGACCCCCAGGAGAAGGGGCTGCTCTGCAGTGCTGGCCCAGGCCCATTCTGGGGATCCTCTTCTATTTATAAAAGCCTAATTCAAATTATTCTTCCCTTTTTCACACAAATATATTTAAATATCCCTGTGTATATATATAGATATATAAAAAAGATTTTATACCCATGCACAAATATACATTGGTGTCATGTATGTGTACATACATATATATGTATACACATATTTGTGTAATATTTCATCTTTATAGTCATGCACACAGATATTATATATATTTGGAAGGAGATTATGAAAAATCCCCAGAAGGGTCTCATATTTCCAGGGATCTCCAAGTACCTCATTCCAGGAAAGGAACTCCTTCAGCTACACAGAAATATGTGATCCTCAGAGAGTTAATCTGTGAAAAGTATTAATTGTCCAACTTACCTCTTTTTCCCATCCAGAAAAACAGATCTTTTCTACTCTACAGAATTTTTTTTCTTCTGATATAATCCAAACTGAGGGCTGGGTAGACTTCATTTTCCATGAAAACCCATCCAAGAGGATTGCTGAAAATAGACTGTGCTCTGAGAACAGATACCAGAAAAAGCAAAGGGAGGGGTGGGGGCAGGTCATCTAGGGCAAGGAGTTCTGCAAAATAAATTAATGATTGATAATTCCAGTTTGAGTTAAAAGCATCACCCTGCAGACACACTGGAGGAATTTTATCATCCTGATTTTATTCATCATGGGAGGTGGGTTGGGGTGGGATGCCATGTCCAAGCTTTGATACTCCCCACAGGTTTGCTGTGACAGAAGCATTTCCTGCAGAAAACAAACAAATGGAAAAGCAAACCCACCCCAGCCCAGCTCCCCCAGACCACAGGACACTGAGGATGGAGTGGAATCCATCGGCCCCGAGCTTGGGGCAGGGAATGTTCCCACCCCATTTGCTTTGCACCATCCATAAATGCACAGTTGTGCCCTGGGGCTCAGGAGGGAGCAGGATTGATTAAAACATGTGGATTAAAACACAGCAATTAAAACAAACATCAGCTTTTGGAGGAGGCAGGGTGAGCAGGTTCCTCATCTTGGCAGGGAAGGGGGAAAGATTTGGATTTAAAAGCAATATCCTGTAGTTCTTCCTGTTTGGTTTTTTTTTTTTTTCCTTTTTAAAACTGCAGGTTTGGGGCTTTGTTTCAGTGACTTTAGTTATGTTTGTAATATAATTTATTATTTCTGTTTCTTACTATTTTAATAATTTATTGGTTTATTTTCCAAGACATGCAAATGTGATATCCTGAATGGTTGGTTACAGCCTCATGGAAGTTTTTTGTGTCAGTGTAAGGGGATATTGGAGCTGGTCCTTGGGGAGGCAGTTTTGGGGGGTGCTGTTCCCCTGCTGAGCACAGCAGCATTTGTTGTGCTCTGGGCAGCATCTCTCCTCCAGAACCAAATACATCACTTTGGAAAAATCCATTCTAGTCTCATTTCCTTACCTGGAGTCCTTTCAGCTCAAATATTTTTAGGAAAAATAGGATTTTTCTTAAATCCTTAAGGATTTTTAGAAAAAAAAAAAAAATCCCAAACACAGTCCTACTTGCTCTTTCTCAATTCTTGCAGGATTCATCTGAAAGGCTCAGCCTAATTTTGGTGTTGAAGTTCCTCCCCTGGGGCATTTAAATCTTCCCAGGGCTGGGCCCTCTCTGAGCTGACCTGGCAGTGGGGGCATCACTGGCACTGCCATCTTTGCAGCTCCCTGAGCTTGGTTTCCTAAAATGCTTCCCAGCACTGCCATGAAAATGTTATTAAGTTTTGTCTCTGGGTGTTGGGAGTCCCTGCAAGTGGCCCCTTTGTCCAGTGTGCCTGCAGGGGTACAAATCCCCCACTGCTCTGTGCCCTGGCCTGGCTGGGGCTTTTTGGCCACTGTGCAGGGTCTGGGGGTGGCTCTGGGTGAGCATCTCTGGGATGGGGGGCAGGAGGCTGCAGCAGAGCCCAGAACAGTGAGGAAACATCACTGGCCAAAAATTCCCAATTTACTTAACAATTAGCTGAAAAATCAGGTTTAGTGTGATAAAGGATGAAATAAAATGGTATCTCTAGCGGTAAATTGGGCAGAAGGTTCCCAGATGAGGCAGAGTCCCTCCCTTGCCTTCCCTGCAGTTGTGGAAAGGACCAGCCTGAGGCAGAGGTAGGAAAAAGCAAAAAATACCCCAAACTAAAAAAGATCCACCAAACCTTTAGGTTTATTTTATTCAAGCTCCTGTAGTGGTTGTGGGGTTTTTGGTTTGTTTTCCTCTTTTTCCAAACCTGTTACTATTTAAATGCAGATTTTTTAGCTTTTCCACCCAGGAGCTGGAGCTGGAAATTCTTTCCACTGCGTTGGTGCAGGAGGGAACAAACTGCTGCTCTTCCTTTGCTCAAATCATCCATCCCTGGCTGGAGCCACGGCTTTCTCCTTCCCACTCCCTCCCAAAGTGACCCTGGACCTGCTGCTGATGGGGACAGGGCTGGGGGATATCTCTTGAAGTCCCATTCCCCCAGAGGTTTTTCCTTTCAATTTCTCTTGCAGGCACCACGTGGGCACTGGAGCAGCAAGCCCAAGGGGCAGCTTCATTTTTGGGGCAAAATGGGCAACATCTGCTGCCCTTATTTTCCTGGCATTGAGAAAAGGAGGTGGGATACTGGCAGGGAACCAATTTGCTCTTCACTGTGGCATGGGAGAAGAGTGCTCAGGGCTGGGCAGGGTTTGTGGTCCTGTCCAGGACCCCCTGCACTGCAGTGAAGGGAAGCTTGAGCTGCCTTACATTTTGGGGATGAGCCATTTCCAGGCATAAAGGAAGGGAAGTTTGGAGTGGGATGGGTGAGGCTTTCCTTATTTATTTCACAGCTTCTTGGACCATTGGTCTGATGCCACACTCCTGTTTCCCTCTCCCTGGACAGTGGGTATGGTGGTAGTGGCTTTTCCTTCAGCACAGGGATGTCACATCTGATTTTCTGGGGAGAAGGAGATAGTGTTGGGCTGGGTTTGCTTGGTACTTTGCTGCTCTGGGAGGGCACATCCAGATAACTGCATTTCCTAGTCCCTGACCTGCTGAGATCAGCTCAGCTGGCCCAAAATGGAACAAATGAGCCTTTCAGCTTTCCCCCTCTGACTGCAGCAGTGGGGCTGTGGGTGCCTGGTGCCCCCAGTTCTCCACTGGGACCCTGTCACTGTCCTGGGGGGGTGGATGGTGCTGGGCTGGGCTCAGAACCTCTGAGTTTGGAAGAGCAGTGGGGGTGGGATGAGCAGCTGGTCTGGAGCTGTCAGCCACAGAAAGCCTTGTGACCCAAGCCAGAAATTTTTGGGGCTGAGTTTTTCTGCCAGCCATTGACAGTGCCCAGGTGCCAGTGAGGAAAATGATTGGATCACTTTACCCTAAAGCATCACCTGGAAAACAGCAAGGATGTTTCTGGCCCTTGAACCTCTGCTATCCATCCTCATGTGCTACTCACCCACCCTGGGCTGCTGCCATCCCCAGCTGGCCTGAATTTGCTTATTTTTGGGGTGGTGGATCCCCCAGCCAGAAGGGTTCTGGGCTTTTGCAAAGTGCAGGGCACAGCTGGAGCAGGATGAGTGCTGGGGAATTACAGGAATCAGTGGTGTTTGCCATGGGAGGGGGCTTGAACCTCATTTATTTTATCTCTCTGGTGCCTTTTGAAGCAGCCTTGAATGAGTGGCTGTCGCTGGTGTGAGCAAACCTCACCTGGCACACAGGAAAAAGCAGCTGTGAGGCAATAGGCAAATAAAGTGCTGAGGCTGGAGGGCCTCCCCACCCACGGCACACCCAGAGCCACCACTGCCTTTGCTCTGGAGGGGAAGGCACAGGAGGAAACCACCTGTGGCTTTGGGAGCAGCTCCCTGGGGGTGTGGAGGACTGGGAAGGGCTGAATCCTCTGGGAGTGGGTTGTGGTACGAAGCAGAGCTGGGCTGTGGCCACCTGGCACAAGGTGGGGATGGATGCCCCATTCCTGGAAGTGTTCAAGGGCAGCTTGGACAGGGCTTGGAGCAACCTGGGACAGTGGAAGGTGTCCCTGCCCATGGCAGGGGGTTGGAACAGGATGATCTTTAGGCTCCCTTCCAACCCCAACCGTTCTGTGCTTCTCTGCTCCAGTGCTGTGCCTGCACCCACGGGTGGTTTTCAGCACAGGGTTCATTCCTGCATCCCTGGGGTTGCAGAGGCTCAGCACAGCTGGAAATGCTGCTGCCTGCAGCCCCCTGGGCTCACAGGCTCTCAGTGCAGCTGTGCCCACACAGGGGTGTGATTTCCATGTGTGGGTGTTTGGGGTCAGTGGTGCTGCTGCCAGGGGTGCCCTGGGACAGCCCCTTGCTGTGCTGGCTCTCAGGTGGCTGCTGGGGGGTGACAGGTGGGGCTTTTCTGCTGCAGGCTAAGTGACCTTTGGGGGGTGCTTGCCTCCTTCTTGGTGCAGCAGCAGTGGGGGTGTGGGTCCAGTTTCAGCTCCCAGAGGCTGGGTACCCTGAGGGTGCCACTCCTGCCGAGCAGAGCCACCTCCTGCCCTGGCACTGGGCAGAGCTGGAGGGGCAGAGCTGGCTCCAGGGGTGCAGTGATGCTCAGGAAGCTCCAAGAGGAGCTGTGCAGGCAGGGAAGTCGTGTGGGTGAGTTAAAGTCACAGAGAGCCAGTGTGACCACTGGGATCACTGTGTTTTGTGCTCTGGGAGCACCATTAGGCTTTGAGTGTTTATGTCACCCCAGATAATGCTAAACCAGCCAGGCACACAGCTCACCAACACTGGTTTTCACACTTCTCACCTCGAGGATGAGCAGCAGCCCCACTCTCCATCCTCAGGTGGGATTTATGAGCTGGGTGTGTGCAGTCCAGCAGATTTGGGGGCTGGTGCTGTGTGGTGCTGGCTGTCACCAGGGCTGAGGCAGAGCAGACATCCCCCCAGGATGGGATCCTTCCCATGCAGCCAGCCCTGGGAAAGGCAGCCAGCTAAAATAACAGTTTATCCTGCCTGGTGTCTTGTGGGATGGGGGAAGGATCCCAGAGCAGCCCTGCCTGGGTTCCTGCACTATGTCAGGACAGGAGCTGATCTCCCAGCTGGGCTTTTTTAGGGTTTTCTTACTCTTTTCACTTCTGTTTTACTGCCTGTCAGCAAAGTCCAAAGGAATTGGATGCATTCCCTATTTTGTGCATCCATTTCCCCTTCCCTGTGATGGGAAAAGATGTTAAAGGCAGGGAAAAAAAGGAAGTGTTTACAACATAGAAATACAGCTTGAATTGAGTTATTTAGAGCAGAAAGCTGGGCCTGGGCATGATGCTCATCATTATTCCCCCAGAGGGCATCATGCTCTTCCCACATCATCTGGGGGCAGAAGTGTTTCCCATGAGGGGAATCTGATTTTATCCAAGGGAAGCTCCTGGAATGGTGAGGGAAAATGGGATTTCAGTGTTCACCCTGCAGGATGTTTGCTGTTGTGGACTTCAGTGTGCACCAGGGCCTGCTTTGCCACGTGCTGGCCTTGTCACCTTGTGCCTCGCTTCCCCCAAAGCAGAGTGGAGGGTGCAGGATGCAGAAACACCAGCTGCTCTAGGGATGTGCTCCAGGGATTTTTGCTCCTGTTACAGCAGGAGAAGCCCAAAGGTTTCCCTGAAGCCCCAACACCCCACCCTGTCCCGGGGTGTGTTTGCTTCGGCCGGGAAGGTGGGGCCGGCTGTCCCAGAGCCCCGGGGCAGCCTCTGCCTCCTCGGGGGTGGCACCGGGGTTTATTTACCTTTTCAGCACCTGTTACCTTGCCCTGCCACGCTGCAGGCGCCAGCCCTGGGCTGCCAGCCCTGTTTGAGTGGGCAGGAGCTGGAGATTCCCCTCCTGCTGAAGTAGCTGCCCTCCAGCCCCCGCTGGCCCGGGTGGCCGGGCTCCTTGCGTGCCCTTCGAGGCATCCTGGGGATGTTTTGCAGCCTGCTATGGACCAACATCACCCCCAGATGTGGTGGCCCAGCGAGGGGAGATGTCAGGATGTGATGAGCTCAGAGCAGTGGAAATGCTCAGCAGTGCCTGGAGCTGGGGATGGGTCCCTGCAGGGCAAAGCCCTCTGAGGTGCCTTAACCCAGAGGGGACAGTGCTCTTGTGCTGGTGGGAATGGCCCTGTGACAGCCAGGCTCCATCAGCCCTTCCTTGGCTGTGCTCTCCAAAGCTGTGATGCAGAAGAGCAGGAGCAGAGGATGATCTGTGTCCCTGTGATGGGACAGCTGGATATTTATGGTGCATCATTTTGGGATTCTCTGGGGCACCATTAGCACTTTCCCCTGTTGATGGTGTCACTGCATGGTGCACTGGCTGCATCAGGGAGCTGTGCCCAGAGTGGGATTTCTGTGCTGAGCCACCACTCAAAGAAAGGGGCTGTTCTGGTGCCAGCCATGTCCCTGCCAGCCTGTTTGCACTCCCTGCTGTCCCAGGGGAATGGCAGGTCTGGGATTTTGCTGGTTCCCTGCCTGTGGCAGGTTTCCCAGCCAGGTGGGACATGGCAGCACTGCTGGGGCCACAGGGCTGACTCACACAGAACTTGGGGTCTGGTGAGTAGCAAAGCCTCTTATTCTAGTGAGACTTTAGATGGGACAGGAAGAAGCTCCAGCCCCAAACCTTCCTGTTTTCCAGTGTGTTTTTATCAGTTCTAACCCAAAAAAGTGGGCTTATTGTGACTTTCTGCTTTTTTCCTCTGGATGTTTGGTGCTGAGCTGCCCCATGAAGAGTGGTGGAAGGAGTCACTGATAGCAGGGAGCTGCCTGGTTATCACCAGACTCAGAACTGGGGTTTTGGGAGGTGCCTGCAGCAGCATTGCTGCGTTTGAGGTTTGCTGACAGTGGTGGCACAGTGTCTCAGCTGCTGCCCCAGTGAAGTGTTTCCTGAGCTCACAGAAACCCCTTCTCGTGCTTCAGTCAAGCTCTCATGCAAAGTCCCAGCTCCCTGGACAGTGCTGCTGCCAGTCCTCATGCAAACACAGTGTGGGAGAAGCCCTGAGAGGGCTCTCCTGTTTCAGGTGGCTGCTCAGGGTGCAAAGTCACCCCAGGGCCACCCTGGCTGAGCCAAGACCTGTGGGACCCCCAGCTGCCTCCCCCAGGGCACCTCCTGCCCTTAGCCCTCTTACCTTGCACACCTGCACCCTGAAAAGCAGAGTCTGGATGGAAATAGAGCAGCACATCTCTTCTACTTTTAATTTTGGAGGCTCTCTGGGCTGGGGAGAGGAAGCTGGGGGTGGAGAGGAGCTATCTGTGAGAGGACAAGAGGCACTGAGCTCTGCCACGCTCTGTAGAGAGATTTGAAACGTTAAAGCTGCTCCAAGATTAATTTTTTTTTCCTTTTTATTTTGCTATAAATTTTTTTTCTTTTTTTCTTTTGCTATAAAAATAATTATAGGCATTTTGTCCTGTGTCTCATGGTGGCAGGGGATGAGAGCAGCCTGACCCAGGGGGAATGTGGGTTTAAAACAATTCACAGTGGGTGTGTCTGTGAGCACTGAGGAGCTGGTACAGTTAGCAGCATGAACACATTCAGGCTTCTTGTTTTCACTGGTTGGTTTAGTGAAGGTAGGTTTGGTTTGGGGTTTTTTTTTCATTCCTCTGAATGAAAATAGGTGATGGAAAACAGATGAGCAGGTTTCACTTCCTGCTCTCACTTAGGGCTCCACGCTGGGGGTGTTTGGAGACAGCTACAGTGCTGGGGCAGCAGTGTCTGCCTCAGGCTGGTTCTTCTTGCACTCATCTGGTCCCTCATTCCCTCCCAGAAACACAAGGAGTTGGACAAACATCTTGTTTTATCCTAGAATTGTTAAGGGTGGAAAAGACCTCCCAGTTCATTGAGCCCAACCAGAGCTGCCCCCTGTTTCTTGTCACCCCCATGGAGTGCAGAAGTACTGAGAGATTTGGGGAGACCTCAGAGCCCCTTCCAGTGCCTAAAAGGGCTACAGGGGAGCCAGAGAGGGGCTTTGGGCAAGGGTGGAGTGACAGGACAAGGGGAATGACAGAGAGTGTGATTAGAGGGGACATTGGGAAGAAATTCTTCCCTGTGAGGGTGGTAAGGCCCTGGCACAGGCTGCCCTGAGAAGCTGTGGCTGCCCCATCCCTGGAAGTGTCCAAGATGAGCCTGGATGGGGCTTGGAGCAGCCTGGGACAGTGAAAAGTGTCCCAGCCCACAGCAGAGTTTGGAACAAGATGAGCTTTAAGGTCCCTTTCAGCCTAAACCACTCAGGGATTCTGATAGGTGCAAATGGGGACAAGCAACCATGAGCCACCAACATCAGGGGGGTCACTCCTGAGCCCTCCCTGGGTCCAGGACTTTACAGTCTGGGGCCCAACCTTGCTGAGAGCAGGGCCAGCACATCCCCTGCTGCCCAGGAGCAGGAGGAGTCCCTTGGGGGGTACCAGGGTTTGTGCATCCTCCTCTGGTCGTGGCACATGTGAAGGTGGTGGTCACCTCCTGGGGATGTGGGGATCTTGGGCAAACTGGGAGGGGTGTTAGGGAGCCCCTGGATTTCTCTCAGGTTCTGCAGGTGGCTGGGGAGGGTCTGGCTGGGAGCAGTGTGGGTGGAGGCTCTGCACCCACTGGGGTGGGTTCAGGAGGACAGCTCGGAGCAGCTGAGCCCTGCCTTTGGGTTTGTTTCCTAGAGCTTTGCAGGCTGTAAAGTACAGCAGATTAATGGGAAATATGGTCTGAAAGTTACAGTCCCCAGTGGGGCTGTGTTGGGTTTCTGGCAGGGCATTTTATGGGATGGTTGGACTTCCGTGTCTTGGATTTGGAGAGGGCAACTCCTGAGGAGTATTTTTTTAGGCAGGCTGAGTGTAGGAATAAATGCTGCTGGAGCCACTTGCAGCAGGGAAATGATGTTTCCAGGGCTGCTTGCTTGGTGTTGGGCTGAGAAGTCTGAGGACAAGCTGCCTTGATGTGGGAATATGTGCAGAAAAATTTGCATTTTGGGATACTGAGTGAGCTGCTGGCCACACGGGAAGGGATTGCTAGTCTGGGTCCAAATTGCTAATTATCTTTTTATTTTTTGCCATTTTTTGCTGTATTGCACTCCTTGGGCTGTTGATGAAAACCCACAGAGCTCCCTGCAGAAGAAGGTAAGTCATGGAGGTGGCAGTACATGCCTTGAGTCTGGGTGGAGTGTGCTGGGGACAAGGAAGAGGGAATCCTTGGGGTCTTTCAATCTTGGTTTTAATCCCAGAGAAAGCTGGGCTGACAGCAGAACTCCCTGTGATGGTGAGGCTGCCTCTGTGAATAGAAATGCAGAGGGTTTGGTTTCAGTCATTAAAAACAGACCCAGTAAAACCAGGGCAGTGCCAGAAATGAAAACATTTCGTTCTAGAGAGAGCCCTCACTGCAATGCTCACCAGTCCCACAGCCAAGGGGCACTGGAGCAGCCCTGGAGCAAGCAGGGATGAGGTTCTGCAGGTCTGCCTGTCATCTGGGGAGTTTTCTGGGCACTGACTGTGCTTGGCTTCGTGTTTCCCACCAGGCAAGTCCCTCTGGGAGCTGGTGCTGGAGCAGTTTGAAGATCTACTCGTCCGCATCCTTTTGATGGCAGCTTTTCTGTCCTTTGTAAGTACCCAGAGCTTGGGGTGTCACCTTCTGGGGCACACCTGGCCTCAGGTGACATCCAAAGAGGAAAGCAGGGCAGGTGCCTATGGGCTGAAGGGGAGGAAGCAGCAGAGCAGTGGTTTCTAGGGCATAGTGGCAATATCATCATCTGCTTAAAGAGGGGACTGCAGGATGTTCAGTGATGCTGATCCACCCGAAAGGGATATCAAACAGCTCCCTGGGCTGCTGTCTGTTTATGTGGGGCTGTTCCAGGCTGATGATTTGAGCCTGGTTTGCAGTGCCCCAGTGCTGAACTGTTCAGTTTTGCCCACAACCTGCCTTGGGAGCAACTCTGAGCGAGGGGATGTTTCCCACCAAGCTGTGACTGGGTTTGTGAATGTAGTCAGTGTGATTGGAAGTAGGATGGCAAAGCTGAGACTGCTGTCTCTTCCTTTTGGATGTGACTCATGGGTAAGGTAAGGGGGAAGTCTGGTCCCTTGTGGGGTTTAACACATTCCCAAAAGAAGATGCAGTGAAGTGAATGGAGGTAAAGCAGGTGTGAAGCCCTGTGGCAGAGATCCTTGTGCCAGTGCCTCTGACAGAGCAGGGAGGGGTTGCTGTGTTGACACAGCACAGTTAAATGGAGTGGAAATATTTGTGTGTGTGCTTCATTTGTGCCGTGGCACGAGGCCTCTGTGGGATGGAGAGGGGGCTCAGGGTGGGAGAAGCCACAGGGTCAGTCCCTGCTCTGCAGAGCTGCTCCTGCTGCACTGATTATTTGTGTTGCATCACTGGGGAGGGGCTGCAGTTCTCCCTGCAGTGCTTCCCCTTCATCAGCTCATGGCCATGGGTGCACTAAACACAAAGAGAGCCTTTTCTGGAGCAAACACTCATCCAGGCACTGCAGGCCCCACTTGTTCACTGCATCTGCTTATCCCAGCCGAGGAGTGGAGGCTCCAGCAGTCAGATGTGGCAATTCCACTCCTTGACCAAGACATAGGTCTGGCCACCTCCAGATTGTTTCCTCTCCACCAAACCCCACCTGTTGTTTGGCTCTTGTTTCCATCACTCTTCTTAAAATGAACCACACTGTGCTCCTTCTTTTCTCTTGCCACCAGATCCTGGCCTGGTTTGAAGAAGGAGAGGAGACCACAACAGCATTTGTGGAGCCCATTGTCATTATCATGATCCTGATTGCCAATGCTGTGGTGGGTGTGTGGCAGGTAAGGCACAGCTCCACATGGATGAGATCCTTTACCTAAAGGTCTGGTTGCCTCATGCCCTTGGAAACTCATTTTCCACAGGTTCAATTTTCATGTTGGCCATGCCTC
The DNA here is from genome assembly GCA_013398075.1 of Notiomystis cincta. Classification (NCBI taxonomy): domain Eukaryota; kingdom Metazoa; phylum Chordata; class Aves; order Passeriformes; family Notiomystidae; genus Notiomystis; species Notiomystis cincta. The sequence goes on along the minus strand of VZRX01000511.1, from coordinate 4,111 downwards.
TGCACAGATGCTGAGTTGCTGGCTGCCTCTTGGCTTATTCTTTCAGCCTTTCTTTGGCAGTTCTTGCAGGTTGGAGCTTATCTTGCAGTTATCCAGGCAAAATCTGCTTGTCTCCTGGCCAGGGCCAAATGCATTTTCCAAGGGAAACTCTTTGCCCTGTCCACCAGAAAGCCACAGTGGCTGCTGCCCCTCTCCTGCTGTGTCCCTCGTGGGGGATGAGCAAACACCTCTTTTGTGTTGATTCATCATAAGGCCATTTATTCATCTGCAGCTTGATCTGAGGTGAGGTTGCTGGATGGGGAGAAATACAGGTGATTGGGATACACTGCTTCTCAAACCAAGAACATGATGATCAGCCCCAAAGGTGCAGGCAATGTCCAGGCTATGGTGTGGTTTACACCAGCAGGAATCCTTTTGCAGAGGCTGAAGAAGACGTGGTGCACCCACGGTGTAAACGGAGTCCAGAGCCAGGGCCAGGGGTTGGATTTTCCTGTCTTTGCAGTGGGAGGGGAAGGAGCCTGGTGGCACCAGCAGCTCCAGCAGCAGCAGCTGTGCCCCCCTCTGCTTGCAGGAGAGAAATGCAGAGAGTGCCATCGAGGCCCTGAAGGAGTACGAGCCCGAGATGGGGAAGGTGATCCGTGCCGACCGCAGCGGCGTGCAGCGCGTCCGCGCGCGCGACATCGTCCCCGGCGACATCGTCGAGGTGGCAGGTAGGCTGCCATCCCTGGGCACAGCGCCACGTGGGGAGCTGGGGCTGGCCAGGGGCATCCCCCAGAGCTGAGGGAGCCTGCCAAGGCTTTGCCTGAGCATCAGGCAGTAGAGAACAGCAGGAAAGAGGAAGTAAGTATCCATTTCTGACACAGGTGTTGTGTCTCAGGAGGGTTTCCCCTTTTTCTGGAGGAACTATGAGAACTTTCAATTTTCCACCAAGATTCCCTGTCTCTGGAAGTGGCTCTCCCACACACATCCCCAGAGGTGTGGGTGAAGGGCCCGTGCTGGGTGCTGCTGCAGGCAGCCTCTGTGGGAAGGGCTCCCAAGGACCTGGGGCTGCTTATCTGGAGAGGGTGAGAGGCAGAGGGGACCAGCTCTTGCCTCTGGATGGGTTGTACCCCCCAGCCATTCTGGTGGGGCTGTGCATTCAGCAGAGAGTGCCTGGGGGTCTGCTGCCTGCCCCAGCTGGGCTGAGGAGGATGCATTCCAATTATTCCGTTTTGTTTGTTCCTAAAATGATGCTGTAAACCCCCAGAGCCACAAAACTAATCCTCTCCTTTCCTCCTCGTGGCCCTGCTGGTGGAAACATGCTGCAATCCCTCCCGTGCCCAGCCAGCTCTCTGTTATTTATGTCTTCCAGTTGAGCTTCAGCTGGAAGATGAACACAAAAATAATGCAGGGAGGATCAAGCCAGCCAGATCCTCAGCTGGCTGAACTGGCAGCGCTCCCAAACCAGCTCTGACAATGCAGTCCAGCTGCTGACCTGGTCTTTAATTAAATTAATGAATTATTAATAAAATTCTGCCATCTTTCCCCAAATCAAGTGCATACTGCCTGCCCATCAGCAGCCCAGTATTAATGTTTAATGGCACAATCAGCATTGCGAGTGGAACGGAAAGAGCTGAGCTCCCTGGAGGGGTTTGCAAATTATTAGCAAATTGTGGGTTTAGGAGGTTATGGAAAGTGGTGAGGGTGCTGTCAGGTGCCTGATAGGAAAGCACAGCAGGAGGAAAAGCTTTGAACCTGGGGTGGACATCCAGGTGATGCCCTGGGGACAGTGTGACAACACAGGCAGCAGGGACTGGCTGCTGTTTGCATGTGCAAATGCAGTAAATTTGGCAGCAGGGAGCAGGAAACCTGTTACACTGAGACAAGGAGGGAGGTGGTTGGAAGTTGGCAGGCTGCTTAAAGCCAGCTGAGTTTTGCCCTTTTGTGACAAGGCCATGGAGGTGAGTCCTGGTGCAGGCAGCTTTTGCCTCTCCCAAAAAGTGCAGGCAGAGCTGCTGTGACCCCTGTGGTGCTCGGGCAGTGTCCTCCTGTTTTCCTCTCTTTCCCTTGGGAGATTTGTGGTGCTGGGGGGATCAGCACATGTTCAGTACCTGGCTAAGGGCTGGGCCAGCTCTGCTCTGTGCCCAAGGCACTGTGCACCCTGGAGCAAGTGCCACCCTGTGCTGCCAGGGCTCTCTGTGTCCCTGCAGCCTTCCTCTGCAGGTTCACCTCAGCTTTGCCTTTCCCAGGGCAAGAGGAGCTCTGCTCCTTCTAAGATGCTCCAGCCCCCTTGGACAGATGCAGAGCCTGAGTCTGTGCATGAAGTGGATGTTTTGGGCAGGTCTGTGCTGGCACCCCCAGCCCGGTGTGACAGGGATCAGGGGAGGTCTGGCTGGCTGGCAGATGTTGCTGCTGCATCCTGGAGCGCTGGGATCTGCAGCTGGAATAACTGGCTGGGTGTTGGAGCGGCGCCAGCCCCCTCCCGCTGCGCTGGGAGGGGTTTACGAGCCCTGGGAGGAAGCGCTCGTTAAAGTCTGGGATCCGAGAGCATCGTTAGCAGCCAAGCCACCGGTGTTGTGTAAGGGGCCGGCAGCCAGGGCTCCCTCGGCCTCAGTATTTCCAAAACGTCCGAGTGTGGTTGGGCCCAGCCGATAAGGGAGCAGGAGGAAGAAATGCAGCTGGAAAAGCTTTAAATGTTGTGGGATTTTTTTAAGGAAGCACTAGTGCCTTGGAGGGTGGTGTTGGGTGGCTGGCAGTGGATGGGGCAGCTTCCACCTGTGCTCCCTGTGCCATGCCAGCAGAGCCAGGGATGGTTGTTTGTCTTGGACACAAAAGATTTTCCACTGTCAACAGCTTCCAGTCAGCCTGGAGAAACCTGAAGCTGGGTTAAGACTGGCATTAGGAAGCTCAGATTGCTCCAACATGGGGATGTTTTGGGGTTTTTGCAGGAAAGAAGAGAGACAGGGACATGGTGAAGAAAGGGATGCAGCACTGCAGGCAGGGCACCACCAGGGTTTGGCTGGGGGCAGGCTTGTAAATTATAGAGAGACAAAATTAAGCTTTAACAAAGCTTTAAATGCAGAAATGAGGTAACCCAGTGCAGGACCCTTTGCCAGGGTCTGGACCCCTCATTGCTCCAGGCTGGGTGCTGCACATGGCTGGTCTCAGTTCAGGGTTTGCTGTCCCCACTCCCTGGGTGTTGGGTGCTGCCAGTGCCCCCTGACAGGGCTGCTCTGCTCTTGTCCTTGCAGTTGGTGACAAGGTGCCAGCAGACATCCGGGTCATCGAAATCCGCTCCACCACCCTGCGGGTCGACCAGTCCATCCTCACAGGTGTGTGGGCCTCGTGGGGCAGAGGCAGCTCCCCTCTGCTGTCTTCCTGCAGGCAAATTTTGGGACTGATGCCGGGATGAGTGCTTTGCTGGGGTGGGAGAGCAAGATTTAGATGAGTTTTGGACCTTGCCAGGTCCTCAAAGTCACAGCACAGGTGAGATGTGTCTGGTGCTTGGGTATCCTTCCTGCAGAACACAGAGCCTGGGGCTTTCCTGTGTGACCTGTGGGGTTTGACATCCCCATGGTGGATGCTTGGATAGTTTGGTGGCAAAGTTCTGCTTCAGAGTGCAGGCTTGGAACAGGGAGGAGCTGAGGCTGGAGAGGGAACATGGGTGGTCCATCTCTCCCCTCTTGTCTTGGCAGGGGAGTCTGTGTCCGTGATCAAACACGCTGACCCCATCCCTGATCCCCGGGCTGTCAACCAGGACAAGAAGAACATGCTTTTCTCTGTGAGTCCTTTACACCTGTCTCCACCTCTCCTGTGGCTTTCCAAAGTGCAGAGGCTGGTGGATGTGGGAGATCTCTGAGCAGAGAAAGGGAGTGCATGCATAAGATCTGAATCCATAAAAAGGGCCCCAAATCCATAAAAATAAGAATCTGCTTAATTTGGATTTCATTTGGGCTGTGGCACATAAGGCCTTTAAATACCTTGGGCAATCTCAGAGCACTTCTGTTCCATCAAGTAGGATGCATTATGGATGGGGAGGAGCCTGGAGCTATTGCAAATTTGGGTTTCCTCCTTTCTCATGTTCTTCTCAGGCACAAGTCAAGTCTTCGAGGGCTCACAGCTCTCGGGAAGG
>VZRX01000510.1:11854-21907 GCA_013398075.1 Notiomystis cincta | reverse complement strand
ATCTCCATTCTCCGTCGGATTTGCGCACAGGCCAGATGGTGCTGTTAAACAGTGAGTGGGCCTTGCTGACCACCCCTTGGCTCTCCAGCTCACGGATCGTCTTGTGGATGGGAATCACGACATCCCAATTCATCCAGTACTATCATCGGTCCACTGTTGAGGTGGCAATCAGTACTCATTGTTCTTCCCCCTTGAGGAGTTGAACTGCAGACAGATTTTCNAGTTCACGCACCCGTACAGCGAGGGCAGAAGCGGATTTTCCATCCCACCTTTACATATCTTTCCCATGGTCACACAGGAGGAACTACAGGTCAGCTTGTGGAGTGTACCCTCTGTCCCTAGCTGGGGGACATGTGCTTCTGATAACAAGGCCTCTCATTTGTACTGAGGAGAATTGAAGACCCTCTTTAATCTCCTTCCTGAGTTTCTGATGAGTGTCCTCAATCCTGTCTTCCATTTTCTATATACACTCTGACAGACTTTTTTCTACAGTTGAGATTCTTGCTTGAGTTGGGCTGTGCACAGTGTCTCCATTTGCCTGGAATCTCCTCACCATAGTATTCACTGTTTCATCCCCCTCATTTCTATTTCATCATTGCGAAAGCAGAGGCGTATTCTTGTGGCCAAAGTCATGCAAGTTTTAGCCACATCATTGGCATATGTTCTACCATGTCTGGACTCTTAATTGTTGATTGTCTGAGAAAACGATCTCTATCACTGCCAGTTCTCTCAAGCATTGAGTCCCTTGTTCCATGGTCTTCCAAGAGCTTTGCTGAAGTTGGAGATATTTTTGGCACAGATATCTTTCCTTCACACTTCTTAAGAGCCGTGCCCAGAGACTGAGAGCTTCAGGTCCCCTTGTCATCCCTTGGTCAATATCCATATCATGTAACAGATATCCCAAATGCCTCACTTCAGTACTATCCAGAATTGTACCATCACCTGCGGTGTCCCAGATTTGGAGCAACCAACTTAATATAGATTCATCGGGCCATCGGGCATAATCTTTTCTTGGGCTGCAAAGGTTTTCTGTGGACAAACACTCAGTAGTGATTTCTGGTTCAGATTCCTGTGCCAGGCGTGAGCATCCTGGCCTCCCATCATCATCCACTGGGTGAATGGATTTGGTTTTGTGTTTCCTTCTCTGGACAGGGGCAATTGCTATTGGCTGAGGTTCCCTGTCTGGTTTAGCTGCAGCCAGAATGCCTGGAGTATCTGCTGATTCGTCCTCCTGCCCCTCTGGCTGTATCTGCTGTCATAGTTTGTGGTAAGCAATAACCAGGGCCCAGCACAATGAGCTTCTTCTCATTAGAGAATTTTCTTTCAGATATTTCCCCACCTCAGCTGGATTCTGAATTTTTTCAGGAAAAAAGTTCCAAGCTACCAGGGCAGAGAATTCCTTCAGGGTTCGGCCTATGTCCTCCCACATCCCACACCACCCAGAATTTTCCACAACTGGGGCAGATTTCTGGACAGCTTCTCCTGAAATCTCAAACCTAATTCTGGACAAGCTGCAGACCATATAGAGGAAACCTACCAGATAAAACAACAGAAAGGTGGAATCTTTAACATCCAGGGGAAACAGAATATTCTCAAAAGGTGACGTGCCAGATTTGAAGGGGAAGAAGGAGATGAAGGGTTAGGAAGAATCATCCCCTACTTTTTCCCTAATAGACTGGGTGTGATTACTAATAAACTCCCAAAGAAGCTACCAAGACCAGGACAGAAAAACAGCAAATCATACATCCCTTCAATAGCTCTCAGTACCTCTGTTAATTTACCTTTCATAAATTATTAGCACAGGGTACATCAATATGGTAATCCTGACTCCTGTCTCTGATTTGTAAAAGGCATATGCCAGTGACAAAATTGCCCCTGTATGCAGAGGGGCGTGGTAGGTAAACATGCCCAGGTGTCAGAGAGCCATTACTAAAGCAAGCAGCATGGTGACCACTGGCTGCTGTACCCCAATACAGAGTGTTTCAAACCAGAATGTAATTTTTTCTATCACTTTCTCTAGCTGCACATTGGGTGCCAAATTTTGTCTTTGTTTAAAGATAAGTTTAGGAGAAAACATTCTGGAATTGGTGTTTTGTCTAAAGAAAAGGGTTTCAGCAATCCCTTCTCGCTAAGAAGAAATGAGTATTAGTGCATGAAAGTGAAAAAACACCAATTGTTTATTGAAAAACAAAGTGCCCACATGGCACAAAAATAATAAAAAATGCGCTAGATATTGAAACGTCTTGCCCCACCCCACCCCCTCCGAAACAACAACAACAACAAAATGGCAGGGCAAGAAAAACAGGCTGGCCATATGGCAGGGAGGAACAAAATGGTACCAGCTTTCGTCTCAAGGAAGGCAAAAAGTACACGCAGCAGCTACAGAAAAAAGAAAACCAGATGAGAACCTGGTGAATCGCCAATGTTGGTCTCCTCCCCACAGCAGACAAAGCTAGTGGATTCAGGGTCATTTCTTTCACCATGTCGGCTTTTTCTGAGGTTTGGGGCCGGGACAGAGCAGCTCCTCATGGCTCCCCACAGATCCCCAGCTGTTCGCCTCTCTGATCTTGGACCAAAATCAAGCTGAACAGTTCAAGAAAAAACCAAAAGCCAATGAAGGATTACAGTCTCCAAGGCCAAGGAAAAGGGGAAAGAAATTTCTTGCTTAAGCTAACAAAAAATCAAGCTAGCTAAGCAACAAAGTAACTTTGTGCCAGTCCAAATGGCACCAAGCAAGCCCAGGAGTGAGGCTTTGAATAAAGCCCACACAAGACCCCCGCAAGGCTCCCACCCGTCCCTGGGATCCACCTTAAAGCTACAGCAACCATTTCTGAGCATAGAGCAGAAGATTATGGGACAGAGTATCATCATAAAATCACCCCAAGACACAAAGAAACAGGTCTTTAATCTATCCTGACTCCTTATGAGACATGTGCTTAGCCTTTGGGTTAATTTAAAATGTATTTTACCTGTGCTAAGAAAAATTAAAAGTGGTGTAAAAAAGTTTAGATAACAGAAGACAGCAGGGAAAAAATCTGTGTAGTTCTATACACAACAAACTTGAGAACACAACTAGTAAGAGTAGAAATATTATTGACTTGCCGCTGTGCAGGGGCTTTTCAACTAGATGAAGTCTTTCAGCAGTCAGGTGGCAACTGAAACACTAATAGGCAACCTGAATGTTATTTACAAAGAGAAATGTTTATTTCAGAAGATATGACTTGATGCTGGGGAAAGAGAAATGGCCAGAATTTAAATGGGATAACTGCTTAACTATAGCTCCAGCACTGGTTCTGAAGAAATCATTTAAATATCTCCCTGGGAGTGAAAAAGAAGCTATTAGGATACACACGGCAAGAATTATGGGCCCGACATTATGGATAAGGTTTGCATGGCCAGGTTTTAGTAGCAGGGGTGGGGCTCCGGAGGTGGCTGCTGTGAGAAGCTGCTAGAATTTTCCTCCATGTCCAGCACAGGCAATGCCAGCTGGCTCCAAGACAGACCCACCACTGGCCAAGGCTGGGCCAATCAGAAATGGTGGTAATGCCTCTGTCATAACAGATTTAAGAAGAAGAAGAAGAAAAAAATATTGTGCAGATGTAATTGAAGCCAGAGAAAAGAGGAGTGAGAATATGTGAGGAACAACTCTACAGACACCAAGCTCATTGGAGAAGGAGTGGGACAAAGTGCTCCTGGTGCTAGAATTGAGATTTCTCTGCAGTCCATGGTGAAGACCATGGTGAAGCAGTTGTGCCCCTGCAGCCCAGGGAGATCAATGGGAATTCAGAGGTCCATCTGCAGCTTGTGGAGGAGCCCCATGCTGGAGCAGGTAGTTGTCCAAAAGAGGCTGTGAACCCATGGGAGTCCTGTGCTGGAGCAGGCTCCTGGAGCAGTCTGTGGAGGGAGAAGCCCACACTAGAGCAGGTTTCCTGCTAAGACCTGTGACCCTGTAGGGGCCTCATGTTGGAATAGGCTGTATCTGAAGGACTGCACCCAATAGAAGAGTAACCAATGCTGGAGCAGTTTGTGAAGCACTGGTGCCCATGAGATGGACTCACATTGGAGAGGCTCAAGGAGAACTGTCTGCTGTGAAAGGGATCCCATGCTGGAGCAGAGGAAGGACTCTTTTCCCTGAGCAGCAGCAGGAACAACTGTGATGAAGTGATGATAATCCCCATTCCCCATCTCCCTATGCCATTGGGGAGGAGTGAGAGAGAGTCTATGAAGGAGGGAGGGGTGGGAGTAAGGTAGTTTTAAGATTTATTTTACTTCTCATTACCTGCTCTGATTTTGTTGGGAATAAATTCAATGAGTATTCCCTCATTCAATCTCTTTTGCCCGTGGTGGTATTTGGTGAGTGATCTCTCCTTGTCCTTATCTCAACACATGAACCTTTTGCACTGTTTTATCTCTCCTATCTAGTTATGGAGGGAAGTGGTAGAGCAGCTTTGGTGGACATCGGGCAACCTTGAAGGATGGGAACTCACCTGGATTATTGCTTTTAATACCATCAAGGTTCAGTAGGATTTTAATATTTTTCTGTATGTTTGCAGACATTTTTTATAGGCATCTATGTAAGCTGTGTCATGGTATTAATTGCACAGATATATTCTGTGAGGAAACTATGAAATATATTTATTTAATTAGTTACGCTTTTTTCCTATGAATACAATAATCAAAGACTTCAGCAGGAACAGTTATGTCATCAAACTGTTTTTAAAAAGACATCTTATTTAAAATGGAATATTATGACATATCATTAACAAAGCTAAAGTAACCATTGGTTTTGTCCTTCTTTTATATCCAAACAATTTGAAAATATGTATGAAAAACTATTCAAGTATACTTCTCAATTATGATAGTTATTGTGTCCCAATGGAGGCACTGTGACTATACTTTTACAGTGCTAAAACGTTGTCTCTGCTGCTGTGTAGTATTGCTCAATACTAGCAACATTTACCATTTCGTAGTGTTCTCACACTTCTATGATACTGACTTCACAATTTTACAATTATTTGTGAGAACATTTAATTGTAGACATGTAAATCCCATTCCATGACCTTTGATTTGACCCAGTCATTAGGCCCCATTTGTGATACTATAATTTGATGCCAAGACTTCTTTAAACACTTCCATCAACTAATAGATGAGCCAGAGGAGATTAAAGAAAAAATTATTCCCTTTTGCCTTCAGACTGGAGATTATTCTCTTTTGAAGATACTGTCAAATTATGTAGAGATATTTGCTCTCAGAAGCTAGGGAAAAAAGTTTGAAGTAACCAAAATTCTCAGTCACTCCTTCCTCTGCAGAAAATTGCATGCTTCTCAAAAATTGTGCAGTCATATATAGACTCTTAGAAATATATAAGTTGGAAAAGACCCATAAGATCATCGAGTCCAACCTTTAACCTATGACTGCCAAATGCACCATTAAACTATGTCCCTAAGTGTCACATCTATGCATCTTCTAAATACCTCCAGGAATGGTGACTCAACCACATGCCTAGGGAGACTATTCCGATGCTTGACATTGACAGTAGCCTCTTTATCATACAAAATGATCTGACAAATAATACCCATTATTGTAAAGTATTTTTAAGTGAAGCAAAATATCCCAATTCCTTGCTATTGTACAATCTCTCTTCCCTGCAGCAAAGCAGCTGCAAAGCTACTAAGCGTCTTAAAAAATGTAGGAGAGAACATGACAGCATTCTGGAATTTCTGAAGTTTATCATTAAAATCAAGGCTAATGAGTCCAAGAATATATCATGTTGACATTTTATTTAGCCACTTAAATCAAGTTCCCATCTTTGCCTTGCACAGGGCACTCTACCAGACATATCAGGGGGTTTGGCACCTTCATACCTATCACAGAAATGCACCACATAGCTGTAGATAGAGGCCATATGGGGCAAAGATGGGAAAGATTTCCAGAGACAGTGGAAGGAAAGATAAAACTGCAACTTCCATGGATATAGGCAGAACAATCTCCTGCAAAGATGTGAAAAATGCCTTAACTTCAACCTTTTTCAAAACTAGGCAGTTGCTATTACAGAAATCTAAAGTACAATCCACAGACTGGCTCTGCCATTAGGTCCTGTAGCAGGTTGTTCCTGACAGATATGTTCCTGATGCAGCAGAAGCACAAGTAGAGGAAAAATATAAGATTTGAGGGAAATGGGTGAGGAAGAAGGATGGAGGTATAATTCTTTTGAGTCTGGAGACAGGGATATTATACTGGTGCCAGGATCTGGAGGGGAAAACCATTTAGAAAAAAGTGCTAGTGGCTCCTTGGCTGAAAAAAAGTAAAAGGGAGTCTGAATATATAAGGCCAGAAAAGAGTGAGAAGTCAAATGACTGAAGTTATAAAAAAGATCAGCAATGTCACCAGAAACAAAAAACAGACTCCTATCCACAATGGAAACTGCCCTGGATCCTTTAAAAATGATACAAATTGCCATATGAGGTGGGATTTGATAAAAGATTAATCTAGTATCTCATAATAACAAAAAAATTATCATACTGTGTTTCCTAGAGAAGTTTTCTTAAAAGAAATTTAGTTTTCTAATGAAGCAATCCGCACCAAATTTCCATTCTATTTCTCATCTTTATAATCTTCAGGGAACACTTGAACTATCAAATTTATGTGACTAAATTAAAATCTTTTTAAAAAGTGTGTGCTGTATTTGTTAAGACCACAGTTGTATTCTCTTCAGGGACAATTTGAAATACTGGATATATTTACTCTCTAAGACTTTTCATTCTCTTCATCTACATAAAAGCAGCAGTTTCCTGGACTTTAACAACAGTTATCATAAGGCAGTGATTGAATTACAGTTTCTCTTTTAGTAGAAAAGATAAATAAGTAAGTAAACAGCTATTTTTGTATTTTTTCATTTACAAGATATCTGTTTTAAGGAATTACAACTCTTTTTAAAAGCTTTCTATCACCAATTGAAGATCAGGCAGTAATGCCCCATTTCTCCAAGGTCAATTGCCCCAGAAATTCATCTGAGAAAGTTAAATTGAAAGAAAGCAGTATTATTTGGCAATTATTTTAGATTTTATACTCATGAAAAATACAGCTGCAAAAAACTAGCACAGTATCTTTTAAAACCATAATACTTCCAACAGAGGAGAAGCAAAGATCTTATGACAATACTTGGGATGTCTTCCCACAGCAGATTTTTAAATGTTTGCCAGTTTGTGCAAGGTCATTTCAAAGGTAAACGGAGGAAATGCTCCTAAGTATTTTTATGAACTTTAAGAGATGAGCTGTATCTATCAGAGAAAGTTGAGCTCTATTCAAAGAGAATGGCAAAAGACTGAGTAATCATTTTTACTCCCTCACTTCCTTTAGATGAAGGAATTTTAATGTGAAAGCCCAAGAATTGTGTTCAGCTCGTCTCCACACTGGGCCTCAAAGGAACATGCTACAAACAACTGCTAGAGCAACTTATGCTCTCTTCCTCCTCAAGCAAGCTGCTTATACCAGAATCAAAAATCTCTTTTAATTTACATTTATTTCAGTTAAATTTGCCTAAACATAAAATAAATAAAGCTACATCAAAGTAAGTCTAGTTTGAGGTCAAAGGTAATACAAACAGTAAGAATTACAAACTAGACAGAAAAAATAGATTCCAACTTAAATAGTATTTTACAGCATGTCTGTAAGCCACAAAATATGTCCACTGACTTGTCATTCATATTCTCTGCTTCAGTAGTACATTAAAGACAAAGACTGATGTCTTGGTTAAAGTACTTGATAGGACTGAAAGTGATGACTGTTTTCAACTCCCCAGTAAACCCTGGGCAAGTAATGTAACTTCTAAAAACTCACACAATAACACCTTTACACCAGCATATACGCACTGTTAAACATAAATATTTTGTCCAGTGTTCTCATAAATCACTCATTTTAGTCTATTCTTTCTTGATTGTGTATCTCTCAGAAACTCGGCCCAGTCCAGGAATTTCAATCACATCAGAGATCAGAATCCGGAACCTCCTGATTCTCATATTAAATATGAAAAACGTCTAGTGCCAATGTCAATAAAATAACTATGTGAAAATCGATTTTTGTTGGAAGTCCACTAGTGGCAATGTATAAGTAACCAAACTGTAAAGAGGAGCAGAAGAAAAGCAATGGAGGCACAGAGATTTTTCATTGGCCAGAAAGTCAATCAGACCTGTATAGAAATGATGGGTGAATTTTTCCATCTCCTTTAAGTATGATTAATGTTCCACTATCTGCCTTGTGACTTGAAATTCTGCTGAATGGTATTGCTTCTTTGAAGAAAGCCCAAAGGAACACGTACAGTACAGAGACAGAGGATCTTCTGAATACCTTAATCTAGTATGCAATTATTTATCTTCCAAGATACTCTAAAGATTAACTGATCATTACCACTACAATAATAGTTTCTTTGTAGTATAGCATCTGTTGAAGTGAGTATGAACAAAAAGACCACGCAGTTTTAGAAATCTTTTTTTTTTTTTTCCACCTTGGCTTTCTAGCTTTATTCTGTACATACCAATATAGATTTCAACTCAGATTTGAAATGCAAGAGACAAGAAATTTACTGATCCTGATAACTTGAATGAGATTCTCATGTAGTAGATTTATCTCAATGCTACATGCCAACTCTCTTCTGATGTGACCAAAATGGTTTTTCAGCCATAGTTACCTTGCTTTGCAAACTGCCCACTCCCTGCTCCTTATCAGATTACCAGTAAAAGATGGACACATCTCCAGATTCCATAAGTGCCTCTGGTCCTTGGTATTTCCATGCCTAGTGTTGCACTTGAACACAGAGTGTACACAACAGTACACAGAGACTTACGGACAAAGGCTCTTATTACTGACAACCGAAAATAATTGCAGACTAAATCTAACAATGACATTAACCTACAATTCAGCATTTTCCCTGACCTTCAATGCCTATGACTATGTTGCTTTCTTCTGTCAGGTAGAGTTGGGCTTTTATAACTTTGTGAAAAGTGCCGCTGCAGAAAAAGTTTTAAATATGTGGCATTGTTATGTCTATAAAGCTGCAATCACAAGGAAATAGTCTTTTTTTCCCAGACACCCATAGTTTTTGGCAGTCAGAGCAATCAGCATACCCCAGGGAAACAGAATGGATATCTCTCTACTGTAAGTAGGAACTTAAGTAGTTCTTTGGCATTACTGAAGTCATGTGCTATGAGTTTGTTCATTACAAAATAGATCTTTACTCATGGGTAAAAGGAAATTAAAAATAACATAGAAAATCTTCTCAGAGGGAAGCAAGAAATATGTGCTTCATTACCCTGTGGCTTCAGGGAGGAATATGTACTTCAATCCACTTAACCTGGCCTTCAAATACAGCCTTGATGCCTAGCTTCTCTTCAAATCGCGGTGGAGCTCTAAGGCTCAGCTTCCTTTAACCTCTTTGTCTATACTAATATTGCATGTCTCTTATTTGAGCATCCTGTCAAGATTTCACAGTAAGAAAGAAAAGAATCAGACACAATACAGTTATTCTGTACTCACTTTCTCAGTGAGTCAAAAATAGGTCTGTACTGAGAACAATATGAATTACTGATGCAAGTTTAGAGAGTACTTATGCTAATTCACCTCACTTTAGAGAAGTCAGCATGAGTATCAATGCTAATTCACATCATATAGAAGTTAATTTGCCACAGTTGGGCTTTTTTTTAACATTTAGAGTTAGCTCTGATTCAGCCAAGTCAGATAATATCTGTGCTGATGTTTACGTTACAAATATACACTCAGTTCTGCTTTGTACTGCTTAAGAGGAAACAGACACACAACCTGCTGACAGTATTTTACCATATGCAAGTGCCTGGGTGTGGTCTCCGGGAGAGGAGAGGCCCAGCCTACCCCAGGCCAAACACAACTGGTTCCAGATAGTTCCAGCAGCCCCAGTGCCTCTCAGCTCCACAGCCTTGAGCGTCACAGGGGAAGCGCAGCTGAGAATGGGCAGAGTACTGCCCAGCAGGGGCATGGTGAGGGGAAAAGGAAGAAACAGGCTGAATTAACTTTCCCCAAGTC
>VZRX01000510.1:0-11740 GCA_013398075.1 Notiomystis cincta | reverse complement strand
TGAGGGGAAAAGGAAGAAACAGGCTGAATTAACTTTCCCCAAGTCTGTTTTGCCTGTGATAGTAATTAGTATGTGACCTCCTTGTCTTTGCCTTGACCCGCAATACTTTTTGTCATTTCGCCCCCATCCAGTTAAGGAGGATGCACAAAAGAGAACAGCTGGATGAGGATTTGGCAGCCAGGCAGTGTCAAAAAATATCTATTGGAAGGATTGGTCATCTAATAAAATGATTCTTTATTAAAAAGCCAGTGCTACTATATATGTACACACAGATCAACAGGTATAGATAACACAATGCCAGGGTTGCTAAAAGAACTATTTGGTTTTTAATCTAAGAATTTAAAAAGAAAATTTAATACTCAAAGAATAGACAAAGGAAGAAACTACTGAAGTAAAAGGAAAGGGAAACACTCTACCAGATTTTAGAATACAAGGAGAACACTAACAATTACCAAATCATAAGCCTGCCTGGAGAATTGATATTAGAGAGTAAAGCCATTGTTTTGTACTCATGTCCACAGAGCCATGTGTGCAATTATATTCACACTTAGAATAAGAGAACGCCTCATGTGATGCTAATGTCTTCCAGGTTTCTGACAACAGTTATTAGGTCCATACTTCAAGAACAATGATCAGCAAGTATATATTTATAAGACTAGAGAAAAAATGTCATGTATCAAAGAATAGCTGATTTTCTCTTAAAATTAAATATCTGAGGCAAGCTTACACTGTGTAACTTGCATAACTAATTCAGATTGGCATGGCTATAACTACTGAGTACCAAATACACCACAAATTAACTGAAGCAAAGCAAGAAAGCTCCTGCTTTGTAGAAAAAAGAACAGTATACAGTTAGCTAGTAGCCATCCCAAATGCTCTTGTTCTGTAACAAACAGGAGGAAGAATTAACTATTATATTCTTAAATGAATATGCTGTGCATAAGTGTCTGGTCAAAAGTGGCAAATGGAATGTTTTAGGCATTATGTAGATCAATAGAGACACAAATCCCATCCTCAGAAGGTTTGCAATTGCCTTGCCAGACAGGCAGATGGGCTTAAACATAGAAATGTGATTAAGGAAAACAAGGTTAACAACAAAACAAGTGTTTGGTATAAAAGCAGCTGTACTAGGTGTGTTTCATAGAGAAGATGTGAAGCCCTTGCAATAAAGTCTCCTTATTGGGGATACCCACTTTACTTCAGGTCATAGAACAAGACAGTGGAGAGTCTCATTGTATATCAGCTGAAAATGTACTTTGTGGAACAACTGGAAAGGGAGAGTAAAATTCAATTTTCACTTCTTAGTGTTTGGGAAGTAAACAATAAACATTCCCTTGCTTGAGATTTATAGCAAGACATTTCATACACTATTTAAAAAGAAATGTCATTCTTCACTGGCAACAGGGTAGATGGGAAGTCAAATAACCATT
This sequence comes from Notiomystis cincta, assembly GCA_013398075.1. Taxonomy (NCBI): domain Eukaryota; kingdom Metazoa; phylum Chordata; class Aves; order Passeriformes; family Notiomystidae; genus Notiomystis; species Notiomystis cincta. The sequence goes on along the minus strand of VZRX01000510.1, from coordinate 10,310 downwards.
TACATTAACTGTATTGCATATTTTCACTTTTTTAGAGTGGAAATTATGTCCACTAATTATATTTTTTTTCTCTTCTACTAGTGATTTTTGGTTTACTATTTTACTGTCAGTAATTGTGTAACAAATTACAGATGGAAAACACATACTCTCTGCATAGCCTAAAGTTTTCCCCCTCCTTTGAAAAACTGCATAAATTTCTTCACAGTTTTTCTGATCACTCTCAATGATTTGGTTGACTTCACCAGGGCCTGTCGGCACTTGCTGTTTTAATCACCATATAAATGAGGTTGCAAGGGTTCTACCTCAGAGAACACTAGCCTATATATGTGCAGCTACTCATCCATCAATGCAAGGTCAAGTCTCAGACTCATGAGTCAAAAACAAGCCAGTGTTGGCCTAGTCTCACCCTTATTTTTGCAACAGGAGGTCACTGACTTCTGACTCATTTATCAGCTGCTGATGATTTGTTTGTTTGCTTTTCCTTTTATTGTACCAAATGTTTCTTAGATGTCTGTAAACTTTGTTTTCATTTTGTTTATGTTTTTCTGGAAATGTGTTTTCCCACAGAGGTTTCTGAAGCAGTCATTTTATCTTCTTTCCCAGATCTGTGTGTTTTGGGACACAAAACTCAAGTAGCGACCTGTCTACTGCCAGATGTTGGATATCACATTATGTGTAGCACAATGGAAAAATATGCCCAAACCCACAGATTTCTAAGAACTTAAGTCATTTATTCCAGGAATAATATTCCTGGTGTACACCATACTGAAGCAATGGCCACTGGGTGCTATGTTTGTTCACATATGTTCACAGCATGGACCACAGCACCTCAAGCTGTGCACTATTAGATCCAGCCAGTTTATTCACTTACTAAGTCATATTTTATGACTTATGTCTGGCATAACTACTCCTTGAAAAGCCAGTGTCCTACATGTGTTTCATGTCTGAAATCAACGAGACCTGTAGGCAGTTCGCTTTCTGTGACATCCATTATGTCAACCAGTACTGCTAACAAAATTTTAAGGCATTTAACCAAATTTCTATAGGAAGAAAAGAATGGTGGTTCAGTGACAATAAAAAAGACACAAATAGACAAAATATAAAACAGATACTCACTTTCTTAGTGTAACACAAACAATGTCTGAAAAACAGTTAACTCATGAATTAACAGTGTTACCATGCAACAGTGTAACTTAGTTAATGGATAATTCAAAATTAATCTGATCCCAAAGATGAAGACAGCAAGAATCAATTCTTTCTGGTTTTTAAACCTTGTTTCTCCCAGCTATGCCTTATACTTTGGTAAAATCTCTATGATATAGCTTTATTTTTTCAAATGCTAAATAATATGCTATCAATTTTATTTCACTTAGGTTGAGCTTTGTGACTACCCATTTCAAAGCTATGTGGCCTCTGAGATTACTGTATCTAATAAGAAAGTCCTTTGAATAAAGCAGTGATCTTCTTTTCATAATACTCTTTTAAAATAAACAAAATCTGATTATTCCCTACATACATGGTGAGGGAAAAGAAACTCAAGGGAAACACTATTTCACTCAGGAAGTTTGTGGCAGAGTTAAAAGCTTAAATCCAGTTTTCTGCCAAGCCACTCTTTTGAGCCTGAACCTCATAGGCATCCTTTCAACTTCCCATTTATAGTCAAAAGTATAGTCTGTTTACATACTTAGCATTTATAATAGTTGAGTTTGATCCCAGTCACAGCTCTCCCCCCACTCCCTCCATGCTGCCATGAGCACAAAAACAGGGACAAAATGTTTCTTTTAGATTAAATCAAATTAAGAAATGCTTGAGCATAAATGAGTGTATTTCTGACTTGCTCCAGTGGGATCTGTGTGGAAATATGAAACTGTATCTACTTTAATTTGCTTTGGCAAATAAACCCCTCCTCTCACATTTCTGAAGAAGCAAAAGTTTACGTGTATCTATCAGATGCATTTTTGCTCTGATGCCTTATTTTGCAATTAAAGATTTATTTTAAAAATTTGACATGGTTCTTTTCTTGTCTTGTTCATTTATTCACACGAGATTGTAGATAATTGCTGTGGTAGAGCATTTTTCAAAGACTAATTTAAAGTAGCAGCATCCAGTAGCATTCAGCTACTTGAGGTTTGAGTAGGAAAAAAATGGAGTAGAATTTACTGAAGAAAATAAGGCAAAAAAAGTCAAGTGATTCAGGACTGGAATTTACACAACTAAAGCACAGCTGTGTAGCAATCTGCCACCAAGAACAGTGAACACAATCACATGGGAGTTAAAACTATGCAGTGCCATATGGTAGATTGACAGAACCTAACCCTGACAAATACCTGCAGTTTTCTATTTTTTTGCACTTTCAGAATATTTCTATAAATAAAGAAAAATGTAACCCAAGGATTAAAAAATATTACTTCTCTCTGAAATGCCGTCACATTCTACGAATAAATTTGAAATGAAAAAGCCAACTATGAGAAAGTTTTCTGATAATACGAGGAAAATTCCTCATTTCAAAATTGCCTTTCCCTTGTAATCAAATTCCACACAAAGGCTGTCATAGGAATAACATGACAGCCGATTGATCACATGAGAGAATTCTTTGTAAAAGTTTTGCCTGGACTCAAAAGCCCTCATGTGTTTTATCTACTGCCAATGCTTTGATTAGCTTTGATTTTTTTAATCTCAAATTCTGATGATATCAAATTCATGGAAGCAGGTATTAAGAAAGCAATGGAGTTGTGGGGAGAGGGTTGCTTGCTTGGGTTAGTTTACAATATTCTTTGTTGACTTCAAAGTATTTTTATAAGGGTAACTTGCTAGGAAATTGTCTGAAAAAAATTTTTTTCTGTTGCTTTCTAAGTGCTTCAGACTGCTGACTGCCAAAAAAAAGTGGGGGTGGAATGGGAGGAGTTCCAATGGCTAAAATATGTTCCATGGAAAAAAAATCTTCATTAAAACATTAAAGTGTTTGTTTGTTTGTTTTCAGTTTAGTTTGCTTTTAAACTTCTGGAAAGGTTACTTTTAAAAATTATCTTGTTAAAAAATTGTAAAATTTTCTGACCTATTTGTAATGTTCTGGAAAGATCTCTTCTTCTGTGTGTTGGAGGTTAGGATTTTTCTTTTTTTTTTCTTTCTCTTAGGAAATTTTTTCCCATGTGTTGCCCAAGAGATGATAACTATGATGCTTGAGAAACAATAGATGTGGCTGGGAGGAGAAGGAGAGGGAAGGGTGTAGTTTGCCACCATCCCTTAGCTGGGCAGCTTCCTCTTGGCAACTACAGAGATACCACGAGATTTTGGGGTGAGGAGCTGGGCTTGGCCCTCACTCACTCTCTCACTCTTGGGATCAGACTGGGAACAGGTGGGGTTTTGGTGCCGGACCACTGCTGCCCAGAGGATTTGCTGCCGTTGGGGAGTTTTTGTCCGGCACAGAGCTTCTCCTTAGCATGGGCGAACCTTTGCTAATAAGAGCAGCTGTTGAACTGGGGCATTTTCAACACCTGATCTCACTGGAAAAGACCCTCACCTCCTGAGGTTCGGATGCCTCAGGAGAAAACCCAGGATCCCATCCCCCTCCAGAGGGAACATCTCCTGGCTGCTTGTGGGAACCCAGCCGCCACAGCCCAGCCTTGCTGTTTTCTACCGCTGCTTTGGGCTGGTTTGCGATAATTTAACCCAACACCCCATGTCCCCTCACAGCTCCTGGCTCAGCTTCAGTGGTTTTGGTACACTTTTTTGCAACCCCGTGTGTGCTCACTTCTGCTGTTCCCACCTGCTACTCCAAGGTTCCTACTATAGCCCATTTTGCCGTCTTGAGGGGCACCGGGACCAGCTGTCCCTGTGAGTTTGTAAAGGAAGCCCCTTTTCCATCTCTCCCGCCGGCTGAGCTGCCATTACCCACAGGAGAGAGGCGGCTGAGCTCGCACCACAGCGCCCCCTGCAGCCGCGGGGGAATCATCGCACCTGCCCTGCCTGGCTGGGAGCCACCAGCGCCCCTGCCGGCTGTGGCTGGAACTGCACCAAAGGGGAAAGTGCCTGCAGCAGAGAGAAGGCTGTTCCTGGGTTTCTGGGGTTTTGTTTCTGCCATTGTTGTTGGTTTTTTGCCTTGTCATACCCATATATATTTATATATTAGTAAAGAACTGTTATTCCTTTTCCATATCTTTGCCTGAAAGCCCTTTAATTTTAAAGTTGTAATAATTCAGAGGGAAGGAGGTCATATTTTTCATTCTAAGGTAGGTTCTTGCCTTCCTTGGCAGGCATCAGTCTTTCAAACAAGACAGTGTGCTAAACTAGACTCTTGGCAAAATGAAGAAGTTAATTCCTCTAATGTCTATCAACAGTTGAGATTGTTTATATTCTAACATTACTTATGTTCTCATAAAAGACTTTGAATGTTTTCAACCTATCCATAGATAGCAGCTCCATGCATGTAACAGGAGGACTAATATAAGAACGGAGTCCTCCACATGAATCCAAGAGGTAAGAAGTTTGTTTACATTGAAACAATACAAAGTAAAATTGGGAATCAATTTGAGGCTCAGTAGCTGCTTGACCATAGTGTCCTATGTTGAGAACGACAGGTCTTTGACAGATAATTTTCAGTGAGGTAAAATGACCCGGCTAAATCTTTTGCTAACGGCAGGTACCTCTCAGAACTCTTTGACTGTTGTCAAACAATGAAAACAAAACAGCATCAAAAACTAAGATCAACCAGCAGCTAATCTAATATGCTATTCCCCCAGTTCAGGAACTCGGCTGTGAAGGGTCAGATATCTGTGACTTTGAGGAAGCAAAGTATAGTGGAAGGTGGGATGTGTCATGAGCAGCAGCAGCCTTCAGGAGAATACCTAACATGCTGCTAGCTTAATTGATACTTCAACTTCCTGAAGTAACTTTTCAGCGTAGACAACGAAGAAATTCATTTCCAGGTCCCACTTACAACAGAGCTGAATCTGCTTTGTGCCTCAGCTACCCCTCTATTAAACACAGATAATGTAATTCTGATATTACTGGGATACTCTAAGGATAATTCCAGGAATGTTTTGCAAAGCTGGGATAAATGATCAAGAATCAGTGAATAAATCTGGAAGCGACCACAGGAATTCATGTAGCTCAACTTAAATGACAAGATAGACAATTCTAGTGCATAGTTGATATAATCCTGACTTCAGAACCAATTCTGATCCTGAGCTGGCAATATGACAGGTAACATCTCTAAATATTGAAACAGCCATTAAAAACTTCTCAAAACTCAGTAATATGTATTCTTTTTACCTAATTTCAAACTTAATTCAGCACCTGACAAAAGGCAGAGTGAAACATAGGCTATACTCACAACAAATTTTAGAAACTCTTCTAACCACTTCATAGTAAGCATTAGGAAAGCATCTATGCTCTGAATAGAAAACCATATTCAAGAAGTACGCTTTTTTAGACCTAGGGGAATACTACAAGTCTCAGAAAGACCAAGCATCCAAAAAAAGAACCAGTGACACTTGCTGGAGCAAGATCAGGATAATATAGGCACCTTTGTCCTCTAAGAAGAGGATTCCAGTAACCTTGGTCAAGATATTTTTTTATCTGATGCTTTCTGTTCAAGACCAGCTATACCATGCAGTCAAAAGTTAAGCTCCAGTACTGCAAAATGCCAGGTTTCATGCCATATATGTGAAAATAGAAAGAATAAATGGACCCACTACACGGATACAGAAGAAGATTTTACTTGTATACAAGAATTTGAATTAATAGGATCTACAGGACCTTCTACATGCACTAGTGCATGCTGCACTAAAATAGAAAACTATGAGATCAAAAGCAATTTTAAAAATAGAAGAAAAAAATCAAGGAAGGTAGTCCAACAGAACACAGTACATGGGAAAAATGTGACATCAGAGAGGGTAAAGATGACCAAGTATTTTTATAGTCTGAATTCATTGAAATAATATTAAAAGATGAATTTAAAGCTTTTTTCATCATTGAAGCAGTTTCAGCCCTATTTAGTAAAGGCAGCTTGAGTTAACATATGGAAGCACTGCTTGCTTTTATTGTCAGTATGTGCAAGATGCACAAATCTTTACATACAATTTGCAATTTTTATTATGTTAATATCAGCCAGCTGACAAACCTTAGCTAGAAACATAAAGATTTAAAATCTATGTTCTTCCAAATAATCGTCTCAATTATACAAAGCATAAATACAGCTGAAACATCTGGTGGAAGTTCAAGGCTCTCCAAAGGACCTTTTTGTCTCTCATCAGTCTCAGAACCCTACTGTATAGGAACATAAGTGTTTGACCTCATCCTAAGATTTTGTTGTGAAGATTTTATCTGTTTAACTCACTGACAGTATCTATTTGGTGCTGTCATCCTCAGCCACAAAGGACTTGGGCTGAAGAATAGTTGTATATATCTTAAAACAGCTGTCTTGGATTTTTCTACATTTTACAGACTTTTGTGTCTAGTCATATGGTTTCAACTCTGTTATTTGGACAACTTGAAAAGCTTGTCTAGTCAGCTCATTTTTGCCTCTCTTCCTTGCTGTTCTCCATTCTACATATAACAGCAGTTTAACAGTTAAACATGCCATTTCACCTCTACCATATTTTGCTAAAAGTCACAGGTCATGAATTCAAGTGAAAGAAGAACATTGCTGACAGAAAGACAAAATCTCAGTTTGCTCACACTTCATGAAGAAGTAGGTGGCGGAGTTTATTTTAGCCTTTTACAGGGTACACAGGGGGCCAGTGAAGAAATGTTCTTTTGGCTTGGCTTTGATGGGGTTCTTCAGCCCAGCTGGTACTGATTCCTGGAGAGGCTGACCTAGAACAGAGGCTGGACAGAGTTAAAGGATAAAGGGTAGGTATTTATTGGAAGGCCTTCGCACCTTGGGCAGTGCAGTAGTCTCAGAGACTACACCCAAGATGGGCAACAGTCACATGTTTTTCGGACAGATATAAGTTTGGTCTATTTGCATATCAGGGGTTAATTGTCCAATTACAGCTTCAGGTGGTGGAGTCCCATTCCCTGAGTTTGCCCAATCCCCCCCCCATTTCACTGTTGTTTACATTTTTGAGGCCTGTGAAAAACTAGGTGGCCTTGGGTTTCAGGCCTAGAGAGAAATTGTTTTGTCTAAATAAAACGGGAGAACAGGCTATGGAGTTTTAGAGTTAAACAGTACTGATCTAAAAAAAGAGCTAAAACCTAAGGCATTAGTACTAGAAAGCAGATACATAAGATTTTGGTTATTTGTCTGGGAAACAAAACAGGTAGCTGTGCCATAGTCACCTGAGGCAAGGAAAGGATAGGCAGATGTGACTGGGCTGAAGGCATCTTCATTAAGGATGGAGCCAGCATTCTCCATCACAAAAGAGAAATAATACTATTCTGCTCATGGAGTAACAAGGCCAAAGAGGAAGGAGACTCACTCTTGATATCAGATAAGTTCAACTTTCAGCACACATCAGATGTGGGCAAATGTAAACTTGGAGAAGCTGCAGAAGGAAGTTCATGCCGTTTTGTTTGAGCTGGGCTACCTTTCTTAAGAAACACTAGTGGGTCTTTGGTATTTGTGGGTAAAGCCAAAAGCATAAAAAGGCTAATAAGGATGAGATTTTAAAAGCCATAGGTCTCTCAAATGGGAAAGTTGATATTTCTATTGAAATTGTAGGGCACTAACACTAAGATTTGATTCTCCTTCAGCAGTGCAACTGAAAATCTCTCCCATTATACATTTAGCTATGAGTGGTAAATACAACTGTGAAAGCTAGAGGCATGCATGGAGGACAAAAGCAGATATTAAGAAAATGATGCATAAAAACAAAATATAGATTGGCTCACTAAATTGAAGCAAAGCTTCAGAAATCAAGGCTCTTCTGAAAATCTAAAGCACAGTCCCAACCACATATCAGTTTATCACAAGAGAGGTCTTTGATATAAAATAAATCCATCAGTTATACCAGGACTTCAGTCAACCCTGAGGACTTGGTGACTGTTTTTCAATTGAAATCATTACCCTTTGGAAGTGATCCATGTCCCAGAGTTGTGCATGACCCATACAGAATGAGCAGTAGAACCTGTATAAGACCAAAGTCATTTGAGCCTAGAATCTTGACTGATTCTCGGGTCAACTCCCCAACTTCTTGATATTTAACTGTGCAGTTTGAACAAAGGTTTCAGAAACTTGTGTCCTGTATTGTCTTGCTCTAACATAGGTCTCTAAAACTGACATTCAAACAGGCCCTGCCAAAATCAAATATTTTTCAACATACAACTAAGAACAAATTTTATCTTTCCCAGGCCATTGAAGAAGGAACAATGATAGTGACATTTTTCCCTAGCAATCCTATTTAATTTATTACAATGACATGCATATTCTTCTTTAATTACAACATGCCATCCCTGTGCTGATGTATACTGTCCAATTCTTTCTTTGTGTAAATAAGAAGATGGATAAAGAATTAATCACTGCAACATATTCTGAGAATGGTACTTTCAACAAGATGAAGTGATTACCTTGCAAACAGGAAAGGACAGGTGGTAATGGTGGGGAATACATTTTAGAAGTTTTTCAAATAAGGGCAAAGTCAAGCAGCTTTAATTTAAATTCCTTTTATTGACTTTCCTGTGGTAAGACCAGTAGTCTTGGGCTGGTCTCCACCTTACCTGAACTACATTTGTTTCTAATGAGGTCCTTACACATTAGGTCCATGTTCTCACAGTTGCATTCGAGTGAACTTGGAAGGAGATGGAGAGTCCTATTGTCACTATACATAAAGTTTCAGGGGCACACTATTCTTGCAAAAACAACATTAATCTTTTAAAAAATTATTGTGGTAAAATTTTATTATTATGGCCTACTTAGTCAGCTGCAAGAGTAGTAAAGCAGTGGAGAAGATTGGCATTGAAAAGGAATATAATGGAGAAACATGTAATTTGATTTGGGGGCATTGTCTGTTTTCTTATTTGTAATTTGCTATTATGGTAATCAGTTCATTTGTTCTAATCTCTAATGAATTCCACCTAAGATGCAATCCTGGGGAAGGGCATCCTTTGAAGAACGCATTTGGCATTCCTCTAGCTTCATCAAATGCTCTGGGCCAAATCTGCATATTGGCAGATCTTTAGTGGACCTCAGCCAGTTTATATTCAGCTGAGTATTTGACCCAGTTAAAAGTTTGATTAATGCCATAGTCAGTGTTCTTACCCAATGCAAAGCACATTTGCACAGAACTATCACTTGTAGAAAAACAATTATTCTGGGGAAAAGAAAGGTTGTGAGTGAATTAATTTTAAGGTATTAGTAGGCCCAATACCTTCTGTTTATAAGTAAGCAGCAAGACCAACTGCTACTTACAATAAAGAAGCATTTTACAATAATAATAATTGCCATGAACAATCCTGACCCAGTTTATAATAAAAGATTAATGCTGCTATTTCCCACAATTGCATTCTACTCACTATTCTTATAGTAAATGTTTTTGTGAGTCCTCTAGAAGCTGCATTTTATGATAGAGTTCTTTCCTTTGTATAAAAGGGGATATTCAAGCATAAAAGCAAAAAATTATAAAGTATCACTTGTGTACTATTTTATAATATAAAACCCACTTATTATTAAAGTATCATTTTTAATTACAACAATTGTACTATTGTTTAGAGCTTTTCTTCTCTCTAATTCCATAAGGGATCTATAATTTCTTCATTGCACTACTTTGCAAATTGTCATTTCTGATTGCTGTTGTGCATTGACCAGCCCCTTCCACTGACCTACCTACAATGTGCCACAACTGTGAGCAGTCAGACAACATTTACAGCCTATCCAAAACAGGAGAGCTGAAACCTTCCTCTGGAAGTTTGTTTTGGGGTGATTCTATGACGATCCTGTATTCCCCATCACCTTATTGAATGGGGGTTTTGTGTCTTTAAACTGCAGCCAGGAGAACTCCTCAAAGCAGCTGACTTGAGCTTGCAGCCAGAATGTTTACCTGGCTTGAGACTTCTCTGCTAGTTAGCAGAAGAGTAAGTTTCCTCTCTACCTTTTGGCTTGTGTTCCTTTTTGGACTGTTGTTGGCTCGCTTCTTCCTACAAGACCAGTTTACCAGCTCTGGGACGCTCAGTGGGACCCTACCTGGACCCTGTCAGACCCAACCCAACTTGGCCTAGCAGCTAAGTCTTATAGAGGAGGGACTATAGAAAATCCATCAGCTTCTGCCTATGGGACAGGAGGGGGGTTCAATATCTTTTTCTGCCCTGTGTCTGGGAGAGGAGGAACTCTCATTGTTAAAGAAACAAGGGGTTTTTTTGCTTTCATTCAAGAA
>VZRX01000507.1:880074-901527 GCA_013398075.1 Notiomystis cincta | reverse complement strand
CTTTCTTTTTCTTTCTTTCTCTCACCGTAAATTAACTGGAGAGTATTCACAAGTCAAATATTAAATGCTCTTATATCCAAGATCACCTAAATCCTAGGAACAATGTTGGCTGCTTTCCAATTCAAAGGCCCATAATCTGTATATTTTTTCCCAGTTCACTTTCAGAGCTCTATTTAATTCAGTGTAGTATGGTGGTCTTCTACAATTCAGTATTTTAAAATGTCAACAGACATTTTTGGAAAAAAAAGACAAACAAAATGAAAAATATTAAGTAAAAAAAAGAGATGCCTATTCTTTTGGGTTTTGTTTTGTTTGGGGAGGGTTTTTTGTTTGGTTTTTTGTTTTGTTTTGTTTTTTTTTTGCATGAGCATTGTGTTTGTGGTCTGCTCTTAAAGCCCTCACAGATTCATCCTCTCTTTTCTACCCCCTTGATGAATCTGATACACCATGTCAAAAGCAGAGCCAATGTTTGAGGAATAGAGTGTCTGTCCAAATGGTTTCATCTGAGTTTTCACTTTGGGTCTGCAGAGTACCTGCTGACAGGGAGCATATTCCTCATTTCCTGCTGTTCTACATACAACTGCATTGTAAATGGAGCTCTTGATGCTGCCTCTGCTACTAAAATCAGGCTGCATCCTCCCATCAAGAGATCTCTTCCTCAAGTATTCATTTATCGCTTTCATACTCCACTTTGATAGAAACCAAATTTCCAGGGAGCAAAGTACCAGAAGAGAACAATTAGGAGAAGATGTTTGGGGAGCAAATTAGCCACACAGACCATCAAGTTTTGTCTGTTCATTTTTACAGGTTCAAGATAAATCCTGATCAAAGACTGCTTATTCCCTACACCCAACGCCCAAACTACAGCAGAAACAGAGACTCTTCTCTATAAGGAGAAATTGATTTTTGAAAGATTCTGCTTGTTTGTTTTAAAGAGACCACCACAATGTGTAAGTTCTTCAGAGGCCACTCTTCTGCAAGGCAAGTTGGTGCCTTTTCCAAACTAGTGTTCTCACCAAAATAAAATACTGTATATTTTTGACCTTGAAGAGTTTGCTTGAACAGCACATGGAGCTGTTCTGTCTGAGCAGCAGCACTCACCCTCTCTTCCTGACTAGCAGACTAGCTTTTGGTAATTGAAAGCAGCTGCTCTCCTCTCTGCCCCTTCTTAAGCTTCTGAAGGAAATCCTACTTAGAGAGATGCCTGTGCCTCCAGCAGGGATCCAGAACACAAGGGAACACTGAGTGGAAAGACTGTATTTGCAAAGGGCAGGTACCAGATGACCCCATTCTTAAATCTCTGCAGAGAATTTGGGATGTGTGATGTCACAGTATAATTTCAACTACCTGTAGTTTAGATTCTAAACAGACAGCTGGCATTTCTTTAAAAGAATTCCACAAGTGAGATAACCTTCTGGTGTCTTGAATGGAGGTGGCAAATTATTTTTGCATTGAGATAATGAACACGAAAAAAGACTTCTGTAGGCATCTATTCTCATCTATTACCTGTTTGCACAGTTGCACCCATACAGAGGTCAATGGAGTAGAAGCAGAAGAGTTCTCAGTGATGGAGCCTTGGGTCTACATGGCCTCTCCCATAGTATCATGAAATTATTGATGCAAGTGAACCACCAAATACAGCTGTGAAAGGAAAGGTCTAAAATGAACTTTAAAGCTTTTTGTTTGTTGTTTGTAACATCATCAGCAAACACAATTCTATGCTTATGCCTTTGCACATATATGAGACTCTAATGAGGACTTTGGAGTTTCATAAGTAAACACATACTTCAGCACTGCAAATTTTGGAAACAGGCTTTTAGAACAAAAGATGAATTTTCTATAAATACAAATTAATATACTGTGACAGCTAATGGAAAGCACAAAATTAATATCAGAAATTAAATCTCAGGAGAGGTAATAATAACAACAGCAAGACTTCAATAAAATAATAGCTTTATTTAAATTATGCAATTCCTCAGAGATATGCCAATGGAAGCATGAGTGACAAGGGCAGTGGAAGTGCTGTAAGTTCTTAAAATGGATTTTAAATTAGGCCTGTCTCAGGCTACAGACACAGGATCCAGTAGATAATGCTCAAGGCATAAACCCAGATCAAATCTTGCTGCAGCAGCAGTATAAAAAGGAGCACAGAACAAGCAGTCAAAAGGCTGCTGGCCATCCATTGAAGTGAAGGCAGTTGAAAGCTGCTTTTTGCTTTTGTTTCAGCCAGGGGTGCAGCTCTCAGTGTATGGCTGATGCAAAAATAACTCTTGAGGATTGTGTCAAGTATCCATCCACAGCATTTTAAATAAAGATGGGCTGATGTTGTAGAGATTAACTGCATTATAAGAATGTCTGCAGTACTCTGTGGAGTGAGGTGCAGTGTTTCCTGAGGCAGGGTTAAAATGTCCTTACTCCTGCAAAATGACATATCAGCCAAACCAGTGAACAACAATGCCCAAAGTGCCAATAAAACTTCAACTCTGGACACGAGGAGAGCAGACTTCAGGCTGCTCAGGGAATTAGTAAGTAAAGTCCCCTGTGAAAATGTTTTTGCAGGTGCTGGGGTCCATTAGTGCTGGTCACTTTTTAAACATCACCTCCTAAGGGCACAGGAGCAGGCAATTCCCAAACTGAAAAGTCAAGAAGGTGAGGCAGAAGGCTGGCAGGTTAGAACGGAATCTTCTCTTGGAAATAAGGTTAAAAAGTAAAGTGTCTGCCCAATGGAAGCAGGGTCAGGTGACACAGGAAAAATACAGAGATGCTGCTTGCCACGGCAGGGAGAAAATTCATGTGACCAAAGGTGAACTGGAGTTGAAGCTGGTCAGAAATGTGGGCAAGGATTTTTTTCAAATATACTAATGGTAAAAGGTAATGTAGAAACAGCACCTGCCCAGGGCAAGATGGGCACAGTCTTCTCATAAACAGGGACAGAGGTGTTTAATACATGCTTTTCCTCTGTTTTCAGCAATAATAATGGACCAAGGCAGTCTCAGTGCCCTGAGCTGGAGGACCATGACTGCGAGAATGATCAACTCCCAGCCAACCCTGAAATTGTGTGAGATCTGCTGCTTCAGCTGGATCCCTACAAATCTATGGGGCCTGATGGGGTTCATCCAAGAACCCTCAAAGAGTTGTCTAATGTCATTCTAAAGTCTCTCTTGATGATATTTGAGCTGTCTTGGGATTCCGGAGCAGTCCCAGCTGACTTGAAGCTGGTTAACACTGTCCCAATTTTCAATAAGGACAAGAAGGAGCAAGAGAGGAAAGAGCACTGGAACAGGCTCCCCAGGGAAGTGGTCACCGCACCAGCCTGACAGAGTGCAAGAAGGGTTTGGAAAATGCTCTCAGGCACAGGGTGTGACCCTTGGGGTGTCCTGTGTTAGGGCCAGGAGTTGGGCTCAGTGATCCAGATGGGACCCTTTCCATTTAGCATATTCTGTGATTGTATGAGTTTTGTAACACTGAGATAGGACTGGCTCAGACACACCTCCATCGCCTCAAAAGGCGTTAGCTGATGTACACAGCTACGTGTGTCCATGGTCCTAAAGAAAAATTCTTCCACAGGAACTTACTGATAGTTTTACTAGGTTAAAAAATCAGTCGTGGTGCTTCACATGACTGCTGGCAAAATTCACATTAATTTTGCCCTCTGACTCTGACAGGAAACTCTTCTGTAATTAGAAATCCAGAAAGAATTAGGCAGCCTCCAAAGTATGAGCAGTTTTCACAGGAACTGCTCTCATGATTTTAGAATATCAGTGAGACAGCACAGCTCTAGGTAAGGATAGATCACAGCTCCTGAATACTTATTTATGGGAAGAGAGGGAGAATGTGTTAATATAACAGCACTTCTTGGCCTTCACTAAAACAAATGTTCTCAAAGCTGAGAAAAATGCCAAATTGCAGAAGCTAGAATTTCTTGAGGGGAAATAAACATTTTTCCACTGTCTATTTTTTTTTTCTCCTTAATTTTATTTTTGACAACCTTTGAGAATCTTTTGGCTGCAGCAGCAAAACTGTCTGTAGGGAAAAAAAATTACTGATTCCTTCAAATTACTCTCTGGCATGAACTTTTTAAACCTTGACTGTCTTTATTGCATTCTGAATTAAAGCACTTCTGCTGAATGTGGTGATTTATTTATATTTTTGTTGTTTCTGTTGGCATTTTATGTTCATATATTTTTTGAAGTACTTAATATAAAATAAACTCACATGCTGATAACTTTGGATCAGTGCAGTACTTTTAAAACCACATGTTTATAATAAAACAGTGAGAGCTTTGAAATCGAAGTTACACTCAGGATGAAAATAGGAAAAATGTTAGAAAGGTTTCTGTACTCATGAGTTTGATTCTGCCTGAGTTGGGCCAAAATTCTTTTCTCATCAAAAATTACTCAACTCTGGACTTTGCCCAGTAAGTCAATGAAGATACTTCACACACGCTCCTTTCAGGGAAAGCAGAATTGGGGCTTCTTTTTCTCCCCTTTTGGTTTAGCTAATGAAAAATCCTGAAAGCTGAAGAAATTGAGCCATATGGATAAATAACTGCCTTATAAGACCAAAGGTTTTCATTCTTTTACTCACAAGGTGAGTTTTGCTCCCTCTATTCTTGATAGGGACTGACTTTGTATTCTTTTGCAGGGGTATTTTAAAAGCTGGGGGAGAGTTTAAATAAAAGTCTCTTACTAGCAGCATTAAAACTATGAAATACATTGTATCACATCGACTCTGACCTGATATAGAAGAGGATTTTTCATCCTTACATTTTTGGCAGATTTGTATTGTGTTTTGATGGTGGGAAAAAAAACCAATAAAGGCAAAGACAAAAACATCACTCACTGGTAGCCAGACCCTTTCTGGGAAAATATAAACTAAATTAATATTCTCTGAAGATTTCATCTTGCTTTAATTATAACTTAATAATGTTTTGGCAACTTAGTTCGAGAAAGGTAAGAAAAGTTAGGCATGTATCAGTTTCAAAGATGCCCCACACTTTTAAGACTCTAATTTTATAACATGGAAAAGGCATTTTTGGTGAGCAATGCCTCATTTTTAGTTACTGGCTCTGGTTCACTGAATTTCAAGCTCTGTGACAGCAAGCTTGGCCTGTGCTTTCTGTTCTGACCACTTGAGGGAATCATTCTGTAGCTGCGGTCCGTAATTTTTGTTTTTACACTAAGGAAATAAGAAAAATTATATTTGTTGCGGAAAGTTTTCCAACTTTACTTCAACATGAAAGACATCACAAGGCACCGGCTCAGAAATAAATTACTCCCTACATACTAAATATCCAGGAAGGGAAAAAAATGTTGATAAATGAGAGTCTTGGGAGTTGCTAAGTGAGGTCCCTGCACACAATTTATGATCATGCACTCTTGGACTTCAGAATGATTAATACAGCTAATTCTCAGTAGAGTAAGAGCTGTTTTAGCCCAGGAGAGAACTGTACGCTATTGTTTATAGAAGCAGATAACATCAAAGTGGCCTACTGCTTGTGTTAAGCAAATAGAGAATTCTGGGTCAGTGCAAATTAATCCTAAAGGAGTAAGAAAAAGTTCTTAATGACTGTTAGATCAGTGTGTTATCACTTTTCATACAACCAAAAATGGTAGAACTGTTAATGAGAATTACAAATGGCCTCGCTGGCCGCAATGTGCTGGCAGCTGTCTGTGAGCATGGTGACCATTAAGTCCTTTGGTGATCTGTACACATGACATTTGCTAATAGAGTGAAGAAGGTTTAGGCAATTTTCTGAGATATTTTAGTGATTTCAAAATGGTCTTCAGCAACAAATACACAAAGTGTTTTAAGCTGTAATTAGCAGAGTGGATAAAAGCCTTAAAATGCTTCTATTCATACAGTAAGATCCAGTTTACAGAAATAAATTAATTGAATTTACATGTGAAGTAACTGTGAGGAGAAAAGAAAGTCTTTGTTGTGCCTCTTAAGATGTGTTTTCACACAAAGGTAAGTGGAGCACACACTTTGTATTTGTTTAGAATAGGTAGCATTTTGCAGACTGACAGTACTGCAAAGTCAACTACAAACTGCCTTAGAAGCATCCTTTTGTCCCCCTGAAGCACAGTTTAACAGCTTGGCCACAAGAAGGTCTAGAAAATAAACATCCTTTTTTTGTTTGTTTGTGAGGTGGTTTGGGTTCTATTGGTAAAGGTTTCTGCATCTCTGAACGTACCCCACCACATTATAATTCTGTTTCAGTCCTTCTGACATGATCTATGCAGCACATTATGGGATGTAGCAGGGCTGTTAGCCAGTAAGGACTGGGAATGGGATGTAAGGGTGCACTGGCCTTGTAAGCTGTGGGCTCCTGAGCTGTGCTGGCAGAGCAGAAGGACAAAAGTCTCCTCAATTCCAGTTGGCAGGTCCATGCCTGTTTACAAGTAGTCATAAAATAGTATGAACACTTACTCTGTGGACAATTTACCTCTCTCAGTACTGCCACCAGGAAATTATTTGTCTGTTAAATTTGCTTTGAAATAAACTGCCTTGTTTCACACAGGATCACTGCACCAAGAAACTATTTACTTAATTTTTAGGTTCTCTGATATATTACCCTCTGTACAGTGGTTGGCACTCAGCATAGTTCATGCACACATTTCAGTGCTTTGCAGAATATTTGACTCATAAAGCAAACCCTTTTCAGAATGCAGTAACAGCAAAAATCGGTTTCCCCCCTTGACTTACAGCTTTCCTTTCTACTGCTTCACATCTGAGGTGCATTTTTGCATATGGAGATATTTTCTAATGTAAGCCAAGGATGTGAAATACCCCTGTGTGGATACACAGAGGGAAAATGTCCTGCACAGGACACCAGATCTTTTTTCCCTTACATTGACACCCCTACACGGGAGAGTTCTTTGTTCAGGGGATGCAGAGCAGAGCTGTAGCACTCTTGTTTTATTCTAGTATCAAACTTCCCTGAAGACCTCTCAGCTCTTTTGTACATATCTGGATGGGGAGGTAACAGAGATCCCTATGTATGCTGCATGGAGTAAATGAACCAACTTTTTAGCAACACACAGAGGGACCCAGGTATTCATCAAAAAACTTTGTTGGGAAAAGTTGGTGACTTGCAAAATAAATGGCCTCCCGCAGGAGACTTTATTTAGAAGTGACAAAAATCTCCCCTACGCAAAATGAAAATTCATCTTCTCTTCCTCTCTTTAGCCTTTCTCACTTCATTTGAGGAAGGTAAGCAGCTTTCCCTCTTACCCCTGGTAAATCAGTCATCTAACCAGGAGGTAAAATTGCACAGCCTGACATCTTTGTCTAGGGAAAAATGACTGTAGGTGTCTCTCATGCTCACTGTCCCATCGATGCTTAACCAAACCATTTGTATTTAATTTTTCTAATCTTCTCACAGGAGTCTGTACCTTCTGCCCTTTAATCAGCTTTGATGTTTCTCTCTGAACTCGCTCCAGTATGTCTACATTTTCTGCTGGTATGTATCTAGAACTAAACATAGTGTAATGAATGCAGAACAGAGGTACAGTGCAATGGGCATACAGAAAAAAACCTGTGTTTTGGACTTGGGTAGCCACTGTCTAGCAGTTAATTTACAAAGTTTATGTCTGAAAAGGCAAAATGAGCTATTTTTCATTTGCAGATTAACGTCTGAAATCTTCCACCTCCACTCTCACTCCTAGAAAAGAGAGGAACAAAAGGAAAGCAACTGCTTGTGATTCGTCTCTGTGTGCCTCTCAGAACACCATGCACAGACCCCTGAAAATCCTCTGCAGACTTTCTTGGTGCCTGGCTTGTCCTGTTCACCCTTTCTAGCATCATCTGAGTAATACACTGTGCAACTGGCCAATCCGACAGCTTTCATGATGCCGAAGTTTATGGCAACTGTAAATCTATTAAGCCACAATTTGCACTTAATAAAACGAAACTGCAAGTAGTTAAATGAAAGCTCAATCCTAAACTGGACAACATTTTTCAGGAAAAGTCATTGAGCCTGCTGTTGCTACTGCTGCCTTCCTCTGAGAAATTCAATCGTGCTGATTGAGGAAACCTGGAGAGAGCTGGCTATTCCTTCCTCTGGTTTGTAATTGCTCCGTAGACCATTTAATCATCTGTACATGAAACAAAGCCCGTGCTGTGGAGTCCCGGAAGGGCAGGCATGCGCTTATCAACTCCTTCCTACCCACCAAGCAGAGCTGGGAGCGCATCCTGATGCTCTGAGCAGCCCTGCTGTCGAAGCAAGGAGCTGAGACCAGATGGGTTCTTCCTGCTGTCACTACGCCAGCCTTCCTGCCTGCCTTGATTTCATTACAGCACAGTCTGTACAAGCCAATTTTTCGGGAGTGGGGTTGCAGCATAGAATGAAGATCTTTCTGCCTGAGAAGGCAGGCAGATACTGAGACACCGGCCAGGACAGGAGCTGCTTGCTGCTGTATCGACAAGACAAGCACTGAAAGTTAAATAATATGGGCAGGGATTTACTGGCTTCTGTAAAACACATTCTTCTGTCAGCTTTAAAATGAAAAGCTTCATAACCCCGACTCTGAATGTGCTCCATATTGCATCGTTGTTGAGTGACCAAGTGCATGGCCCCATTTCACAGATGAATAGTCTGGTCAGAAACCGAATGCCCAGTTTCATTAACTTGAAGGAAAAAAAAAGCCTGGCCAGGGAAGGCACTGAGAGTAAGCTCAAAAACCAAAAACCTCATCGATCATACTAACTGGTTTGGAATATTAGCCTTTATTTGAGATTTTAAATCCATTTCCTACTGAATATAGGTATTTTGCCTAACAGCTCAGGCACTACACATAACAAAGTAAAGCTCAACACTGCCCTGTGCTCTTAGCTTGTATTTTCTGTAATACATCAAGAGAATGCAGCACTTAAAATAGAGTTACAAGAACTGACTTCTCTTGGGAGGGCATCTCTGGGCACATATCTTCCCCCTTTCCAAAACTTTTGTCAGGAAGGATTCTTATGAGGATTTTTAATTCACAAAAAACACTCAGTGCTGACTAATGCTTGCCAATTAAGTTCAGCCCATTGAATCAACAGTTTCCTGTTACCTGTTCCTTCAGGTAGAACAGCGGCTGATACCCCTGCCCTTTCCCAGGCTTCTGTGCAGGGACCTTTCCTGCCTGAAAACAGTGGGGACACCTGTTTTCTGAGCTCGGAAGGCCAGCACCTGAAATCCTAGGAATGGGCCTGCTATTGAGTAAAGGGTGCTTGATAAGGCAGCCACTGTGATAGGCAGCGGAAATTTGATGATGAAAGGAGATGCCTAATAGATTAATCTGGTGTGATTTGCCAAAACACAGGGTTTTCTGGAAGATTATCCACACTCGCAATAGGAAGCCCTTTGTTTGGTAAAAGTCCCCACTTATCATGGTATTCTTTATCTCAACAAGAAACATAATGGTTTACTTGTTTACATGCATGGCAGATATATTCAGAGCTGGGCTTAGGAACTGTGAACTCCTTTTCATTTGAAATGCTTCCAGCAGGCAGGTTATTAGCTGAGGGGGAACAAGCAGTTGGACACACATAAAATTTAAATCTGCCTTGCTTAGATTGGCAAAAATGAATGTTATTTCATCCACTGGGAAAATGTTTTACTTCCTGCTCAGATACTTTTGGAAGAAAATCACAAGCTCATTTGTAGCCATCATATATGTATGTATATATTTTTTTAGAGTTAAGTGGTATGTCTACAGAAACGTATTTGTTACTTTATACCAGTTATTTTCCACTAATATTAATTATTTTATTAGCTTGTCTTTACTTCTTCAATTTTGCTTTGCTTACTATAAAATGTGACTGATGGTTTTACATTATTTATACTGAATGTGTGGCTGGAATCTAGCCCTTGATGTACCTTGGATAGAGCTGCTTTGGTTTCTGGAACTGATTTTTAAATACCTTACACATCCGGAACTGCAGAACTACCAAAGCACTGTGTTCTTGAACTCTGAAAATAAACAAAAACTACCGTGTTAGAAAACTGTTTTATTAAAGCCTTTTTTAGCAATCTTATGTCAACACAGTCTTTCATAGAGTGCAGTATTGAGCTTGCTGAATAGACAATGTACATGCTGCACAAAGGGGTGTAGAGCAAGAATGGGTGTTGTATTAAAGGAGCTGGAGCACAGGAGAATGAGGGAGTTATTTTTCTGTGCTCCTCAGCAGCAGCAGACTGTGTGTACCATATAGGATTTAAATTTACTGCAGAGGCAGCCAGCTTCCATATTCAATAAGTACAAGGTGGGGGGCCACTTCAAACAGGACTAAAAGAAAGAGAAGGTAAGAGAACTGCTCACCCTGATGCCACAGGATTAGTTATGGGGACCTACCTCAGCAATCCACTGCAGCCAGCACAAGAGTGAGGAAGGAACAGAAACTGGAAAGATGGGGAAAACAGGTCTGGAAATCTGATAAATCCGCCAAAAGAATAGATATCCACAGATTTGTCTGTGGACAGCTACAAATGGGAGTTAGTGGCTCATGCAAATGGATACACTGCAATGAAACATTACAATTGAGTAATGTTTGGCATAGACAGAGGATTTTATTTTACTTATAGGACATATTTTATGGTTTATGAAGATATTGGAAATCTACTTTCTGTTTTCTTCTTCCACATTCATAGTTTACATTACTTATTTTACAATGTGTTCAGGCACACATTGTACTTTTTTTCTGTCTGCTCCAAACTTTCCTATAGCTCAAGCTGTGCTTAAAGCCAAGTCCTGCAATTCAGCCTAGTCAGTACACAGCTAAAACTGAGGCGTGCAGGGAAGGCCTTCAGAATTTGTTTGAAGTAAGTGCAAAATCATCAAAATCCTTGTAAAAATTTCTTCTTTGGGCTCACTGTGTCAATACATTGTCCATAAAAAAGAAACTAAAAAAACAGCTTTCTAATGTCATTTCCCATTGTTAAGTTTTGCACTATTTTCAGGAAAGTCTCTGACTAAAGTCACATGCTGGAAAATAACAGCTTCTTCTGTCCACAATCAATGGGATGCTTTCAGAGGAAAGCCCTCAGCCAAGCCAGAGTGACAGCCATACTGAACTGTGGCAGTACAGACAAAAAATAACTCTTAATGTGTTTCTTGGCACTTAGTTCTTTCTTCACATTTATTAAAACAATTGCTTCCAGTACTTTATATATTTTTTATTTAGGCTGGTGATTAAAACATTCCAGTAAAGTTGAGATGATAAAACATTTTAGCCTTTCAAAGCACGTGCTTCCACTAAAAAATGAAAACATCTCTCATCAAGGTAAGTATGGTCAGCCTTATTTTTCATACCCCTCCCTCATCTTGAACTTTTTAGTGGAGGCTTCTAAAAGGTTCATTGATTTTTTTTTTTCAGGAGATGGGAGCATTGGGGTTTTTTTAAATGGTTTGTTTGTTTGGTGGTTTGGAGGTTTTTGTTTTGTTTTGTTTTGTTTTGTTTTTGTTTTGTTTTGTTTTGTTTTGTTTTGTTTTAGCAAATGCACCACACCCATTTGTTTGTTATTAAAAGTTTATGGTTACATCACTAAAATAGAGTATTTCCTTTTGTATATATATAGTAAAAATACTATGTCTGACTAGGACTTCTCCTAAAAAGTACCTTCTGGGTTAGTCAAGTTTCTGTATGCACAGTCATAGATAAACTATAGCTTTGTAACCCAGCCCCAAGGATAAAACTTGCCTGGTGGTGTTGGAATGTATTCACTAGAGATAATTTTTACATGTAATTTCTGTCTACTATTTTAATGTCAGAAGCAAAAGTGTATGTCTACATCCCAAGTCACCTGAAGGAATATGTGATTCCTTGAGAAGTTTAGAAGTGCTGCTGCATCATGCTATAGCACAGTGCACTCCTGAGGAATCTGCAGCAACGCTACAGGTCAGAGCAGAAGTGAATTTTTTTTGGAACAAACCTCCTGGTTGTTGCCATTCACTGTGCTTTGGTTCACAGCACAGAGTGGTCTAAGAGCACATTTCATAAACATGTTTTAGATGAAACTAAGCCAGATGTGCTCCAGGACTGTACCTAATTCACTCCAACAGCTCACAGGTAGCTAACAGGTCCCAGACCCAGAGCTAGACCAAAGCAAACCCCCTCTGACACACGCCTGACCCTCAGGATCAACAGATTTGCTGCACTGATCTGCTCATACCAGACTGTACTACCTGCTACTGTACACACAACTTCTGTGACCAGCCCTAATTTTGCCATATGGAAGGACGCCTGTGTGAATGGAAACACAGCAGAGGATTTCAGAGCAGATTAAGATCTCCTGGCACAAACAGAAGCACTGCATACACAATGGGGTGGTTTGCTGAGAGTCAAGGCTTCAGCTGAAGCACAAAGTCCTGGTGGAAGTCCTGACAGTTCCACACAGAGTTGTTTGCTGCATGTGGCTACTCCCCTTCAAACCTGTCACTTACCATTGCAACAGACATCTGTGAGCGTGACTGCACAAATAAAAAAACTGTTTCAAATCACTGCCCTGTGTTGTTGTGAATGTCCATCACAGGAAAATATCCTAAGAATGCTGGAAAGAGTACTGGGGAAAAAAATTACATGTACAATGATAAGGTGGCAGGCGATGGCACATCTCTGGAGGGTAACACAGGCCCTTCAGTATTTCTGTTTGCCATTAGAGAGGGACAAGATAGACCTTTGCTGCTGAAGCTCATGGATTGCTTTTTTGCTTTGTTGCCCCAGTTAGGTCTAGTAAAAGACACCAGCTCTGCTTGCAAGCCTTGACTCGGTTGTAAACTTAGACCATCCAAGCTACAACAACAAGAGGACAAACTCCACATAGTGCAAATGTAATTTGCAGGGTCAGCATGAAACCGATCCTGCCTCTTGGATGAAGAGAGAGCTATATATGTTGTGTCACATCCACGGAGCTGCCAGCACCTGCTAAGAACCTTCAACACAAACTGAAGCCAAAGTGAGCTGAGGTCACGCTTCAGGCATGCCAGGATGGATGAAGTCATTGTGCTCAGCCACTCTGGCTAAATGCAGTGGCGATGTATACACATCCCACACCCACAGTCCTCTGTCCATCCTCTGTTCCAGTTGTCCTTGGTCCTGTATTATGGAGGATATGCAGGAAAGTAGCCTCTTGACTGTGTGAAACAGCTACAAAACTGATTTCCACAATGTTAGATTAGGTACAAACATTATGTACATGGCCAGAATTTAGGCCATCATATTTTCAAGGTTTTCCTTGAAATTTCCAGAGGATATTAAATATGGCTTAAATTCATCTTTGAAATAAGTGGGTGAGGTATATATTGTAATATTAATTTAGTTCTACTGACATCCTTAATGGGAAGACAAATGTTGCAGAAATCTTTACTAAACAGAAGAATTACTTTGGCATGTCAGCTCTCCATCACTGGATCCGAGGAAACAAAACATTTATTGTTTTCAGGTCTCTGAGATCTTAAAAAAAAAAAAAAACAAACCTTGGATTTTTGGCAGCTGAAAATAAGAGCTTTCAATTCAGACAAAAGAATTATTGTTTCTGGTGCTCATCCAAAAAAATAAATACAAAATAAAAAGTAATATACTTCTGTCTGTACCTTAATACCAGTGAAGTGCGTGCTCTAGTTTTCTATTCCTCATCTTTATTCACG
This sequence comes from Notiomystis cincta, assembly GCA_013398075.1. NCBI lineage: Eukaryota > Metazoa > Chordata > Aves > Passeriformes > Notiomystidae > Notiomystis > Notiomystis cincta. The sequence continues at coordinate 887,896 of VZRX01000507.1, read as the reverse complement.
GATAGATTTGTTTTCTTTAGCTTTGCTCATCTTCACTGCATCACAAGAACACATGATGTGTGGTGTCTCTTCACTCTGTCATTTGGCTGCACACATCCAGGAATTGACACTGTAGCAAAAGGTCATCAGACCTATAAAATTAGTATGATCTTCACACAGAAACTCACACTCTTTCATGTTAGAGGGACAGCTTCTATTATGTTGTTTGGTGTCCAGCATACCATAAAAGTAAATGCAGCTGTTTCATTTTGGAGCCAGTAGGCAGTTCCCATGAGCAGCAGCAAAAGGACAACTGTTTGACTCGTGCTATCTGCTTGTCTCCTCTGTGTGTCTACTTTCCTATCCCTGGCCTCTGCATCCTGCCCATGGCTCATCACAGTCTGTGAAATTTGATGGAAATGGAGCTACCTTCCCAGTGCCAGCCTTGCAAGACTCTTCACTTAAATCCAAATCACCACTGGAGAGAGATCCCTCCATCTCTTCTCTAACCTCCTGCACAACACACAGGGCAGAAGAATCTCAGTTGTCCTCTGCCAGTTCAAACAAAGGCTGGTCAGGAGGAATGAGCCTCCATTGCCATCCTTTTCTACCACACAAAGGATGATCATTTATAGTAATTTACAATAACAGAGCTTTGGAAAATATATATTGGAGGGGAAAGTGTTGTTTTAAGAACTACATGGAATTTTCAACATTCAACTAAGAAAAGAGCAGTCAATTTTTAGTGGTAAAATGTTTAAATCCCTGCATATTTGACAGATTATTCCATGTGAATGATAATGATTTGTTGTAAATGTCACCATAGCAGCTACACATAAATATATACAGTCTAGTCTGACTTCAGAATAAAGTAAGCTTTATCTTTATTACCTGGTACACCACCAAGAACAGAAGTATCCCCTTTGTATTCTTGAGAAATGAGACCCAAAGTTTGCCCTTTTTTTCTTTCACTTAACTAGTGAGAAAATTGCAATGTAAGCTAGCCAGAAAATGTTGGCAATTGTATGTTGGATAGACTTGAGGGGTGAAATATGAGAATTCCAGAGACAAAAAAGGATGTTGTCAAGAACAGAAATTTAGACTTGGTAGCCACCCTCCTGGAGATGGTAAAAAAAAGCCATGAAAATGAATTAAGTTTCCAAGGAGTGAGTTAGAAAAGGAGAAAGGAAACAATGAAAGAAGAAAGCCTTGAGACACCATGAGAGGAAGAGGAGAGGCAGTGAGTGAAAAGAGCAGAGGACAGTAAGTGGATCCAGAAGCATTAGGAAATTAGAGTTGGGAGCAACTCAGATGTCCAAAGGAGTGAGTGACCACAGAATATGGGGGATGAAGAACCACAAGAGAAATAAATCCCTTCGAAGAAGGTGAAAACACTGCAGGAAAGCTGATGTGGAAAAGGGCATATGAAAGGGAAAGAAGAGGAGACAGGGAAGGAAGAGGAGACAGAAAATGACAGAGCCCATGAGGGAACCTCTCAGTCCTCTCTGCATGTGGCCATGTCACCTCTGCCCCTCTGGCACAGTCTGGGAGGAGATGTGATGGCAAGTTGCATGGCTGTCAATGTAGCTCAGGATCTTAGTTTCCTTCTCTCATGGAGAAATTATGTTGCTTTAGGTGCACCTTGATGGTAAAGAAACCTTTTCTTATACTGGTGTGGCTGTTTATGTTGTGCTGAGAGCAGGGTTTGAACGAGCTCCTTTTCCACTTAGGCTCTACACCACCCATCTGAAGGCATTTAAGGGTAGTGTCTAAGCTGGGGGTCAGGTAAGGTCTCTCCAACTCCCACATAGCCAGGAGAACAAGACAGGTTGGTCCAGGAAGCAAGTCAGGACTCCCAGCACAATGTTCTTTTCTTGACTTCCCTCTGGCCTGTATAGGGACCTGAGGACTCCAGTCCCCAGGGGTTTAGAGATCCACCACCAAGTCTCCCAAGTCAGCTCCAGATTTCTTATGCTGGAATCAAAGGCTGTAGGCAAAAAGTAGTTAAAAGCTTAACCTTGTATGTCTACTAGAACTCCTTTTTTCCCTTTTTACTTTTTTTGAGTGGGCAATTTCTTAACCACTCTTCAGTTGAATTAAAATTTGTGATACATCAATTGCTTCTAAATTTGAAAATGCTTCAAATACATATGCAAAATAATAAGAAGCTAACTTTAGTTAGTAGCTTAAGTAAAGCTAACTTAAGTATTTTGTGGTGCAAAGCATAAACAGAAGTTTAGCACATTCTCCTTTAAAAAAGCTAATATTGTACACACTGGTGTAAAAATACCATAGATCCTGTTTCAATTAAATTACTTCATTGAAAAAGCCATAGCATGAAGATTGGATGCTGGTATTTATTGAAAGTGATAAATTATCCAAGGATTATACTTTATAAACATGAGACTCAATGTCTAGGAAAGAATGAAATAACTACCTTAGGTATATTTAAAAAACAAGCTGTTCCATGAGTAGCTAACAGAGCCTGAGCCCCTGTATGTTTGTGTCTTACATCCTCTGCACGTTCCTACTGTATTAACCCAATTCATCTCTCACGTCCCCACTTGATAATCCCTTCTGGCAAGGGACAGAACAGCCTGAAGCTGTCCCAGAGCCCTGGGTGAGCTGGCTGATGCGTGGCCACGAGCGTTTGCGTGCACCCAGGCGCTGCCAGGCAGAAGCAAAGCTGACTTTGCCAAGCAGGGGCCAAGTTACCTGGAAGAACAAATATGCTTTTTCTCTTCTATCCAACCACAAATTTTCATGGCAGTTATTGGAACTTAATGATGTTTGGGATTTCTCCTCCTTTCTCAAATGTGGTTGAAATTGGCCTGAATTTTTCTGGGGAGATGAAGGGGTAGCGGGGGAGAGAGAGTGAGAGAAAACAGGGCTAAAAATAACAATGTTTGGATTTTTCCAGGCCATTTATCCTGTAATATTAGAAAATGAAATATGTAAAGTAATACTTTTTTTGCCCCACTGAAAACACACAGTAACAGATACAAATGGATTATTTTTTGTTTTGATCGAGTAACACATTTTCATATAAAATGACATCTGCATTGCCTTCAATTCAGAGTACATACACTTTGAGGTCTGTATTTTTCAACTCCTGAAAGGATGGACAACACACTAGGAAGCCTTTAGGACAGTTGAGGGATAAGACCACTGTCCAGTGTGTGGATTATTATGGATATAAGCCCACAGTTGTGTGAGGAGCACATTGACAGAACCACATCTCTTTGCATCAGCTGAGGATCTACCATTTATCTAAAAAAAGTATGTTTCCCAAGACTGCCTACCTGATTTGGACTTGATTACATGGCCATTTTAAGAACTCTGCAATGGCCCATTAAAAGCAGGTAAAATCCTGCTGTCTTTGGCAGTCTTGTCTAATTTATACTCTAGGTTCCACAGCTCTTACTGATACTATGTATTTACAAACTAAAGGGATTGTTTTTAATAGCCTGTGCCGTCACTGAAGCTATTTACAATTTTGAGGAGTTAAAAGCCTTTATTTAAAGTAACCAGACTCAGAGGCTGGTGCATGGGCATGACTGACAGTAGTAGGGCTTGGAATGAAATTCAAGTCCTATATACTAATGCCAAAACCAAGATACAGTAGGTTCAGGGCAGCCCTGACTGTTTTTGACATTCTGATGCCATAAATAACCATTAATTACTATTTGTGAGAATATTACCCTCCCCTGAGTTCATACTGTCACACTAGTTTCAATTTGGCTGCTGCCTCTTAATTAGAAATCTGTACTCTCTTTTCCATGCCTGCCTCCATGGCTCTGATTGAATCTTAGAGAGGTGCAACACACCAGACCAGCAGCAGTGGATGAGATGCAGACACATCTAGCAAAGGTTTTGATGCTCTGTATCTGGTAATTTATAGTTTTCACAAGTGTCACTGTAAGGGACAGAGAGATTTGCCCTCAGACACATTTACCTCTGCCTTTCCTCTTACCACATCACCTCCTGTATTTCTTTACTTTCTTCTTCTGGTTTAGTATCTCACTATTATTTTGCTGTTCTTGTGTCCTTACAGAATGCCACCATTTTATACATTTAGATGTCTGTGTTAAAGAAAAAAATCAAAATTAAATGGATCAGTATAAACACCAGCATTGCAGAGACCTACAATGGGCAAATGGCCAAGGAAACTGCTGCAAAGTAAGTAAAGAAGCCAAAACTTTTAACTTCCACTGACTTCAATACACATCAGTCTAATGTTCATTTCATCAGGAAAAAATATAGATGACTTAGAAATCTAATTACATTGACCTTCAGGGGTGTTTTTAACTTGCTGTCACTCCAAAGTCAGTAATACAAACTCTCAGAATATGATCTTAATGTCCATAGTCCCTTGTTCTGGCTTTTAAAAATTAATGACAGTGCATCTGTCCATAGTCCAGATCTCAAGATGCCAAATTTTTATTCTCTTTTTTGTTCCCACAGGAATGTTGCTGGATGCATGGATGGGGCTGAAAGTTTTGTTCAGATCAGCTTTTTGTGTAGGCACTGTTTCACAATGGAAAAAGTTAAGAATCGTACGTATGGAGAATGAACAACTTTATAGGGAAATAATGGGTTTGTCTGTTCTTGATTTCTTACATATTCAGTTACTTTCTGAATATATCATATGGATTATTGTACTCCAAATGCACTTTGGTGTAGACATCTACCAACACAATAATCAGTTGTGTTTACATTACAATCAGACTTGACTCATGCCTGTAAATTCATCCCATTTTACGTATTTACACACAGATTTCTCCCCACTTTTTTCCCCGACAGACCACATAAAATGCAAGGAATGGTTCATAAAATCTTAACTCAAATCTGCAAAAGATGCAAAAGATCAGGATAAGGCTGCTGCTTAAGGTAGAAAAATAACTGGTAGCTGGGATTAGGAGGTGGTCACCTGTGGACCAACTCCAGAGGAAGATCTGGGGTACTCTCAATGTATTTTAGCACTAGAAAGAGACAGAAATTTGAATGGTGACCCTCGAGCATCCCACACCTCACTTCAGAATGTGGATCAGCCAAGATAAAATGAGCTTTTAAGAAATGGCAAAAGAGAGCAAGTATCCACTGACATGACATTTTACATAGTGGGTTAAAATCACCTCAGGCAAAAGTAAGGCTTGAATGTGCAGCTTTGGGAGACGCTGCTACCTGTAGTCCAAATCTCAGTCAGTTGTATTTCAACATGTGGAAATGACAACTGCAACTCTTGCTCTCTGTGGACAGGTTTGCTCTTGAAATTCTTTAAAAGCTAGGAGATTTTGAACAGCAATTTTTCATGAAATTAGGATGAAGAAAAAAGAAGGATCAGAGACAAGCAACAAAATCAAAATTCTTTCTGGTAGAGACAGCACTCAAATCATTGAAATTGCCTGTCCCTAGTCCTGGCACTGCCCACAGTACTTGTGTGGCTGGTGTGGAGAACTGAATTTCAAATGGATTGAAAACTGTGGAAAACACATCACACCCTCAAACACTTCCCAGTCTATCTGGAAGGCCAAGTGACTTGACCCACAGTACACAGAGAAGTGTACTAAAAAGCCTGTACCACTGGAAGCACAAATGGTCTCCTGATTTGATGTAAAGCACTAGGAAGCACAATCATCAGGAAAAGATCACAGGTGTTCACAGGAACATAAATTCAATGAAAATTACCCAGAGGCTGAATTTAATTGGCAATCACAGCATTGTTTTGTCAGGTCTGATAGTGACTCACCATGATAAAAATCTAAATGCAATGGTACAGCAAAATAATAACAACAAAAAAATGCGGTCAGGAAAAGCATCACCAAAACCTCACAAGGAAATATATCTGGCATAAAAGGCCCAAAATAAACACTTTGCCAAATACTTGCTGGCAAGGACAAGTTTTCATTTCAGTTTGTAAAATGACAAAAAAATCAATTCTAGGACTTATCATTTGTAGCTTTGTTTTCTGTGTAAACTTTGCCTGTATGAAAGGTACCATGCTTTTTCTTTATTATCCTTCTAAATTGGTGAAGTTTAGATTTTGTTCCACTCTGAAATTATGCTGGAACATACCCTGCACCAGAAGGACTGTGGATGAAAAGTAAGCATAAAGAGTTTAATATCACAAACATCACAAAATTATAATTAATTTATGTAAAATGCCATAATAAATGCACATTGTAAGATTGTAGTGTTGTGGTAAATACATTTCTTCAAAAATTAATGTTCATGCAGCAGATTATCTTTTTTTTCTGTATTCTTTAAAAGTTCTGATTTCAAATTTCAAAATGCTTTTCTATGTCAATGACAATCTTAATAAACTACAATTAGTTCCACAAGGCACTTTCTGATGCACAAGCCCCTGGCTTGATTGCGGTGAATGGTGGGTATTTCCTGTGTTTAAGTCCACATATGGATTGAGTAAGGCAGTGGCAGAGAGACTACTGTTTTCCTTCACTACATCTTCATTTCTTTTTCAGAGGGTAAGCCTTTTTTGTTTTTCCTGGCTCTGTTGTCAAAACATTGACCAGAGTTTTGGCTCATGGTATTGGAATACTAGGCCAAAACAATCCTCTGAAAACCAGTGTGGCAAAATGTATTTTAAATCTATACATTCACCATTCAACCATGGGAGTAACCACGCCCACTGCCCCACTCTGTGGTTTAAAAACAACATGGGTTTGCCCCCAGAACGGTTTGATTTATTTGACAAGCTTTTTCAAGCTGGGTATATCAACATTTAAACTGTTCTGAGGCTTGGCTTCCTACATCACATGTACAGCAAGTATTAAAACACACTCTAATCATTTTCTGCCTCTATTAAACTAGACAAGGTGAATGCATTGTGCATTCTGCAAGATTTCTTTGAAAACCTGTCAGTCTCTCCAAAGACAGATAAGCTACCGTGATTTTTTTTCCTCAAAAACTTACAATTGGCACCTTTTAAATATTGCCTTTATATCCCCTTTTTGGGGAAACACATTGTTATGATGAATATGTAGACCTAATTCCTGTTTCTGACATGCTAAAGTCCAATGCAAACCAGTGAAAGATGACACATTATAGAGACTTCTCCATAGAATGTAGCAGAATGCACAAGTACGCTGTGAGAATGCAAAATACTTTCCTGCGTTATTATGTTACTGGAGCAATTATATTTCCTCGGGGAGGGTAACAAGGAATACAAACAAAAACTTGGATGTAAAAATGAAATCAGGAAAAGACCAAATTTGCACACGTGATTGGGAAAATTAAAGTATAGCGATGGTGTGTGGTGGAATAAAAAATCTACCCAAATAGAATCTAATATTCTGAGTAGTGGGGTGTAATTCCCCTGAACCAGAATTCCGGTATAATTTACTCCCAGCTTTTTTGTTCTGTTTTTTTGTGGTGGGTACCACATGACTGAGCCGGGCCTCTCTTGGCCTTGCTTGCATGGACATGATCTGTGTAACAGTCACATACAGAAATATATTCATAGACATGCAACAATAAGCCTAAATTTGAGGTAAAGTGGGAGCTCTACCTTGCACCACCTATAAATGATCCGTGTGACACTTGAACCAAATTTAAATATCCCGCCCGAATTTACTCCCGAGCGGCGCGGCGGGAACCAGAGAGCAGGCCAGGAAGCGCCTTTCACCGTTAAATCAAACATAAACTTCACAGCCAAACCTGTTTCGCTTGTGCGTGCTGCAGGAAGCTTTACAAGGGCTGGCGGGGGGATATACGTGTCTGTGAATGCAGCGACACGTGTTACGGCTCCTCTGCCGACCCACCGCCCGCCCGCCCGCCCGCCCTCAGCGCGGCGCGGCCCGGCCCGGCTCCCGCGCCGGCTGAG
>VZRX01000507.1:868763-879896 GCA_013398075.1 Notiomystis cincta | reverse complement strand
AAAGAATGAATAAAAAATAAAATAAAATAAATAAAATTACGGCGTGGCGGGCAGCACGGAACTCCCTGCGGGAGGAGCAGGGCGGGAGGCAGCGCCCCAGTGCCGGTGGGCTCCAGCCCCAGCCCCGGGAGCCCCGGGGTGCCCTCGCCCCCCGCCCGGCACTGCCCCGGAGGGAGGGCGTGTGTCGGCCCTGGGCGCAGCAGCCTTGCCTCGTGGTCCGGAATTAAATGTGTCTACCATTAATCTATAGTCTCGCTCGCCGGGGCAGAGCAGACAAACAAAATTGTCATTCCAAATGAAAAGAAAACACTATTTCTTAGAAGTGTTTAGGAGGGTGCGCAGCGGGGCATATTTTCTTTCTTACTGGCAAGAGTTTGTAACTGGATCCCTTAACATTACTGAGAACATGAAAACATGAAACGAAAGTATTGATCCAAGAATTCGCCGAAGAAAAGTATCCAAATACACACTGGTTTATTTGAATTTTTTTTAAGGTTACATCAGATGTTTACGGGGGAAGTCCAAGCTTGTGATACAGCCCTTGCGTGCCCCATTCAAACGCGGAGGAAAGTGTCATTTGTGTTGTTAAATTTACATTATGTTCACTTTAATTGCATCAGCCGCTAGACAGATCTAGGAATAATGGCATTTAAGAGGAAAATAGCAATCATCTTCAGAAGACTGCAGCATAATGGAGGAACCTAATTAATTTAACTTTGCAGTCTTCCATAATGGCTGCACTTTATCATTTCCACAGATGGAGCTTGAAGGAATTAACAATGCTGTTTATCCCAGCAGACATCTCTGACTGTGGTTAGCCAATGGCAGATTTCCCACTTAAAGATGCATTTCTTCACTTGAGGGAAACCAACCCGAGCCCTGGCAGTAGCTGTTGAAACTTGCTCTGACTATACGTGTGTGGGATATTGAAAACCTGAGAAAATGCACAATATGTGTCTCTTTATGGTCTCATCAAGTGACGCTGGAAGAAGACAGAGTGTTTGTTTCCTTCCTTACCAGAGCCAAGGCTTTTCCAGTACCCTTTCAGTTTCTCTTCCTTTATTTTCTCCTTCACTATATATTTTTTTCCAATGTATCCTGCAAATCTATTTTTTTCCTTTACAAACTCAGTACGTGTCTGTTTCTAGATGCATAGAATTCAACCCTTCTCCTTGATGATTTGCAATGTTTACAGACTTTTTATGCTTGGGAAACCTGAGTAGACTTGAGGTAAGCACTCCTCCACACACAAAACACAGTAAAAACCGGATTATTTGAACAAGTTAATTGTTTATTATTTCAGGAAACAATGCATTTTCCACGCTGCCATAATCTAGGGTGCACACACACTCACACTCTCCAGTCACTCCTGAGTGCCAGAGGAGAATCGGTAGGGAGAGACATCCCGTGATACCGACCTAGGGATGAACCACAACAATTAAATGCTCTGCACCATTACCTGCATATCTGAGCTGCTAAAAAGTGGGTTTGGGCACCTTTGAGAGGAGTATGTGTTACCCCAGCAGCAGGGACCTGGGAGTGAAGCAGTGAACCAGATGAGCACATCGTCGACGCGATTGTCTCTTCCCGCTCCTGTACGAAGAGAAACGTTTTGCGGGGGCTCGGAGACAAGGATGGTTCTGCGTTCTGTCCACTTGTATATACGATGCGGATCTTAAACTGCATTGATTTTTTTTTTTTTTAAGGTTAATTGCCATCCGGTGTTTAGTGTTGCTGTTGATTTGGGGGGAGGGAGTGAGGCGGGGTGGAAAAGGGCGGGTTTGCGCACTTCCGAGTGCCTGGCAAGCAAAACTCCCATCCTTGAACTTAGACCTTACCACTGCCCAAAATGACAACCTGGTACCGTTCTTACACCCTGGCAGAGAAAGCGCCTTTTCTATCCCTCGTTTGTACGCAGCAGCGTCCATCATAAACCAGCTCAGGCACAGAAAAATGCCGGGCTGCCGGTAAAATTTATACAGCTCTCAGTTACTATAAAGTAAAGATGAGGGGCAGCCCAGGAGCCACCTGGGCTGCTCGTGCCATGCTAATTAGGAGGGCAGGTTTGACTCCAAACCTGAATTTGATAATCTGGCAGGTATCTCCGCCACCAGCCAGTGGAGTGACAAGGAGTATCTACGTCATACAAAACACTGTCATGTCTCTCCTTGTCAGAATAAGTGCCCGGCTGCTGAGAGCATGGAGGGGGGAGGCGGCTGCCTTTCATCCCAGCCAGGAGCGGCTCCGATCCCACGGCTCCGTCAGGCAGGTCCGGCAGGGAGAGCGCTGGGATTCGAGCCGGTGACGCGCGCCGTGGCGCAAGCCCAGCTAACGAGAGGTAGTGATGCCGCTTCGCTGGCCGGTTTGAAGTGCTGGCCATTGGCCATCTGAAAATAACCTGGCACATCTGTGTGTCTGTACTTCCATGGCGAAGAGGGGAAAAACAATTTTAAAAGGAATAGAAGGAAGAACGGGCGCTGAAAGTAGCGCAGGGGACCTCACGCTCCGGCTGGCACGTAGATTAGTCCTGAGCAAGGGGCACCGTGAGGTGCAGCTGCGTGGAAATCTGTTACACCAGAAAAAAGAAAAGAAAACAAACAAACAACAAACAACCGGCAGCCAAAGCTCGGGGGAGGAAAGAGAATAGACACGGCCGCGCGGTGAATCCCGCAGAGGCACCGCAGGCACGGCAGCGCCTGCGAGGCGGCCGCACCTGCTCTCCCCGCGGACCTCCCGCGCACACCGCCGGGCCCCCGTGGGTGCCCACAGGCTGTCGGTGCCCCTGCGGTGCTGGCGAGCCGAGGGGGAGCTCTGCAGTCGCCCGGGGCAGGGGTGGGGGTGCTGCCGGGTGTCAGCGATGCGGTCGCTGCGGGTGGTTAAGTTTTGCTTATGATGATAACGCTGCTGTGGGACCGTGACGCTCTGCAAATCCCGCCCGTGTTCCAGCCCCTTCCTTACTCTATAGTCACATATTCCCAGTGATACTGATTTCACTGAAAAGAAAGTTGTTGGTTTTCTAAACCGGCAAAGGAATAGAGCACAAATAGAACACAAATCCCAGCGGGAAGCCTTTCCGCATGCTGTGGGATCCCACTGTCCCCTCGGAGGTGCGGGAGGGCCGCGACGGCCCCCGCCGCCCCCGCGCCCCGCACAGAGCGGTGGGCGGGAGAGGAGCGGCCACCTCGGCTCCCTGCTCTGCTCCCGCCTCGGCCGCTCCTCCCCTCGGCTCGGGGAGAATCGCCTGGGAATCCAGCAGGACTTTCCTGTTTACCCGGCCCCAGTGGCCCCGCTGGTGCTACCGCTGGTGCCGGCGCCCCAGGGAGAGGAACAGAGGAGCGGGAGCGCAGGGAGATTGTGGCGGCGGTCAGCCAGGAGATGGGAAGGCTGCAAGGCCAGCTGCTCTGTAGCTGGGACCTGGGCTGTTCTTGTCCCGCTCGGCCAGGGAACAGAGCTGCTCTGCGGAGGCAGCAGCATCCTCCCCCTTCTTTCCTGAACAGTCGGAGGCCAAACCNCGCGGAGCAGGGCTGGGCCGGCCCCGGGCAGGGCGCGGAGCAGGGCGGCTGCCGAGGGCGGGGGGGCTGCGAACGCCTCCCCCGGCGCTTCCCGCCGGCGAGAGCGCTTCGTCCGCAGCTTGAAACGGGAAGATCACGTAAATCTTGAAATCTCCTATGAAAATTAATAAAAACACACGAAATCCTAGACAGTCCATAGCAACTGATTTTTATCTACCGTTTTATGCGCTTCATTATCCACCTAAATATAACCACCCCGTGATTTAATGTAGTTCACGGAGACCACAGGCATTTTTGGCTTCCCTTAGCCTTTTCATTCTAGCGCTGGCAGTGGCCTGACTTCAGTCTTCTCTCAACATTTGACTGTATCTGGGGGTTGGGATAAGACCAAGGAGGAAGAAACAGACTGCATTCGATGTGTTTGTTTCGGTATCGCTTCAAACCAGATTGGGGAACCCCAAGCGCTTCAAACACTGTTTTTCGGTACTCGTCCCCGTGCCTTCGTTTTCTGTCACCGTTATGTCCCGACGGACAGTTTTTCTGGAAGCTGGAGACCCCGGTCGGGCTTGCGGGAGGCGGGGGTTGGCTTTAATCAGCGTAGTCAGAGAACCAGAATCAGGTGTGGATTTGTTTCAGGGCATGTTTGCATCAATCAGTATTTTCGTTACAATCTTGTCAACAGTTTTAATTCAAAGCGTATGCTAAAGCCGAAGAAACTGAGCAGTACGAGAGAGAGAGTTATTTTTAGAAAAAATACTGTTAAACAAATTGGCACGGATGAAATATTCTGATGGTACCAGAGGCTAATATTTTTTTCTTAGCTTTATCGACAACGAGATGGCTCAATTCTGTGTGGCAGCGTGGTCTATAATTTTAGTGAGAGTCGACCGTGGCCTGCCAACGCGCGGGAGCGCGCCCTGTCCTGCCGAACTTTTCCCTGTCCGTCTGCGTCAGGCGCAGACAGAACCCTGCGCTTTGGCAGCTCCGGCAGCGGCGGGGCGAGCGCTGAGGCTCTGCGGGCGCTCACAGCGGCAGCCCTTGGGCCCCGCGGGGCGCTCCGCGCCGCGCCGCACACCCCCTTCCCTCGCCGCGCCCTCCCCACTCGCAGCTCCCCGGGGACCCGCGGCGTCGCCCCGATGCTGCGGGCAGAGAGGGGTGGGAGCCCTCCCGGGCTGCCCGGGCTTTGCGGGGCGGGCGGGGGAGAGACTGCGCGGGTTTGCGGGGGCAGCCGATGCCGGGCGCGGGGAGCCGCCAGGCGCATCTCCCGCGGAGCCAGGGCCGACTCAGCCACCCCACCGCCCACTTGGAAGGTTAAACTCACCGCATGCAAGGCTAACCCGGCGGAGAGGCGCTCCTACCTGCGCTGTATTTTTGGCTTAGCTATCTGCGTGAGGCTGGGGGGCCCGGCTGCGCGGACGCCCTGCGTGCGTCTGGCCGGCTCTTTTCGCTCCCGCTCTCCGGCATCCCCAGCTCACTTTTCACATCAAATAGGCCATTAACTTTTGATCCTGCCTGTTACATTCCAGGTTTCCCAGTGATGTTTCCTGCGCACTGACCCCCCCTTCCCGCCCCCACTTCTGTCCCACTTCGCATTTAAACACGACCCGGTAGATCTGAATTTCTGTCGAAAATGTAATTTTGAACATATGCACTCATTCGTCTCTTCGCGCTTGGCCTCACACCGAAACCCATCTCGGAGGAGGGACCTAACGCTTTAGATGCCCCAGAAGAGCGTTGAATTTTTGGCTTGCTTACATCTTTCAGCGACCGAGCCAGAACGAGACCTATTAAAGCACTGACTAATGCCTGCGAAGACAACTTCTGTAACTTCAAAGTCCTTACGCGACTATTGGCAATGGCTGCGCTCAAGCGCTGCAAACAGCCAAAGGGATCAGCGGGACATTCGCTACTCCCGTTTAGAGCATTATTAAGCGGGAGCAGTGACTCAGTCTTCAGCCGAATGGGTTTTGCGGTTTTTTCTCCCCCGTATCATCTCCCCGTTTCCCCTCTTGGCCGTAAGAAACCACTGCAGTGACCGAACGCAGTGTTGGAGGAGCATCCCCAGGGTGCCACAGGAGGTCCTCCCAGGGAGACAGGGGTCGGTCCGTGGTGGGTGGAAGGGGATGATTTCACGCATGGTTGCAGCCCAGCCCCGGCCCACCACCCGGCTTCCCCGAAACCTCGCTGAGGGCGGCCGAGGCAGCAGAGCCGCCGGGGAGATAGATCCCTGCCATGTCCTTCGGAGCATCACTCAAGGGCTCCGTGTCCCTGGTGGGACCTCAAGCCTGGGAAGTCCCACCGAACAGCCAGGGAGGGGAGTGTTCAAAACACTGGGCTCAGCATCCCTTGCTCGCTCTGCGCCTCAGCGGGCCCGCGGAGGCGGAGCGGGGCGGGCGGCGAGCGCGGCTCGGCTGGGGCACTGCGGCCGGGAGGCACCGCTTCCCCCTGCGCCCTGGCTCGTTCCTAGCACGTCTGCACTGGCGAATTTCGTAGTGGGAAAATAGTTACCAAAAATTCGCCGTTTCGTTAAATTTTTTGACAAAAAATTCTCTTTCCAGACGTGCGTTCAGAAGGGGCTTGAACAAGCTCGGAGATGGTAATCTTACATTCAAACATTTCTCCCCAGATATCTAAGGATGATACTTTTTCTTATTAACCTGTCAGAAATGTGTTGTGATACCTTAATTTAATTTTAAAAATAAACAATTAAAAAAAATAATACTACTCATTAAAAGAATACTATTCTTTTATTTTGTCATCATTAAAATAAATATTTGCCTTGTTAGTTAATATTTTCTTCGAAGACATTTGAACCTTCTGTTACAAACGCTATTTTCCTCAAATATACTAAGAAATTTTCTTTATTGAACCTAGTGAGGATATAGGCAATGACAGATAAGCAAGACTTAACATTGTCAGCAAAAATGATTAAATTACATAGACCAGCCTCTTGGACTGCTGGGAGTTAAATTGAGTCATAATGTTCTAAAGAAAAACAAAGAATGTGAAATACATACAAGTTTCCCAAGACTCCTTTGATTCAACTTCTGTACCTGATAAACTGAACTTCAAAATTTGCAACAGTGAGTGCACTTAACTACTTTTACAAAGAGTCTTATGTTAAATAATGCACAAGTCCATGTTTGCAGAATATGACATTAAACAAGTGGCTTGTCACTCTGAATGGTTCAGCCTCCCGTTAATACCTGTATTAGGTACACAGGCTTCTGATTTCAGGCCTTTACTGCTGTAAAAAAACCTCATCTAGAGTTGTGGAGAAAGCAAGGCTAAGGGTGTTCTTCCACTCCACATGGAGTATTCAGTTTTAAGATCTTCTTGAACTAAGGCACAATTACAATTACCAGACAGTTTAAAATATAGGATTTCATTGATAATCTACTTCATAATCTGGTTTTAGCCAGTTATTTCATGGAGTGAAGTTCTGTAAATCCATGTGTTCGTAAATAGCTCGGTGGGTCATTTCACTAAAACGTGTCTACAGTGTTAGACCTTAGACAGCACTCGAGATTAATTTTCAGATACTGAAAAAATAGTGCTCAAAAATTATTGGAAGTCAGAGGGACTTCTCCCACTGACCTGGAGACTGTGAGAACTTTCTATCTGCAGCAACACAATTAGCAGATTATGAAACTGGAAGAAGATCCTATCTGCACCTCTACACAATGCTAAATGGCTGCTTTTCCCATCTACTCCATCTTCATTAGTCCTAGACAACCACCTATCAAAAAGATAATGACAAAATAATGTATTATTGGGGGGAGGGGATGGGGGATGAGCAGCATAGAAGAGGGAAAAATATTTTAAATTATATTTCAATCATGCTATCACATGGAAGATAAACATTGGAGGTATTGAAAACGAAAGCAATACATATGAAAATGGTTTTTTGGAGGGACTTAAATAAAGCATAAGAAAGAGTTAGCAGATGAGACAGATTAACATTTGAAGGGATTATTTGTTATTTGTCTTCTCGTGGGACGTGCTGAAGGAGTAGGTGGAGGTCTGTTGTCACATGTGGCTCACCAAGGTGGCATTATAGCTGCCAGTTTGTAGTGGATCCCAACTGCATCTGTCTCAGAAATGTTTCCAGGTTCCATTAGAAGCCATTACAAACCATTTGAATATAGTCTTTTTCCGTAGTAATAAAAATCTTGCTTTTAATTACATTTACATGTAGCTAAGGATGGCATCTGACCCTGGAACTTAAAAGCTGAGCTTTATTTGTCCTTCTTTGCATGGGTAAGTCAAGTTTATACTCATGGCAGTGCTTTTGTTCATAACAAAATGCCCCTCTGTGACTGAAGGAATCCAAGTCTGAAAAGACTTTAAGGGAGACAAAAGAACATTTACTTACTAAGGAGGTCCCATTTTATGCTCCCTTTCTAGTATGAAACTTAAGTAAAACATATTTTAGAGACTGAATGTAAGCTTGAGTTGCGTCTAGAAAGTTAAACCCGCGTGCTGGGGTTTTTTTAACTCATCAGGGCAAGGTACCAGCACACCAGAGCAGACCTGATTCAGAAAGAAAATGTCACACAGATAGGACACAACAATGTCCCTGGTAACGAACGCAAATGCTCCAGTCTCTTAAACCACTCTGTGTTCTTGAATGATGAATTTTGTCTTTGGATCGCTTGCTTAGCTGAAAGAAGTGTAAAGACAGCTCCCTACTGGCAAAATATCTGAGGAGGTTACAGAATGCTGTTTATTCCAGCTAGTGTCTGGAATAAATTATGTTCAAGAAATTGGCTCCTGATACTCTTATTTCAGATGAGAATTTGTACAGAGTGCTAAGTCCTAACACTTCTGGCCAAACCATGGGCTTCATTAGGATTTGCCATTCATCATACCTGCCAGGAGCTCTCAGATTTGGAGAGGTGCTTGTTTTGAGGAGTGAAAGAATAACAGAAAAGAAACTGTTTACCTTGGCATTACTGTCAGTTCTCAAAGGCACCGGTCTTTCAAATTTCAGGGCTATGAGTTGTCAGACCTAAAATGCTTTCTTACTGTTCCTACTGAAATTCATTAGCTACACAAGGAAGACCCACACCAGGTTTAGCTGACACTACAGGTCGAACAAACCACTTAACATTTCAGAGGTTTCTATTGCAGATAAGGGGATAAATGGCAGCAGGTGACCTGACAGCTCTTGGGGTGGGAGGGAGTTTTCACAACTGGTTTCTAACCCAGTAGGAACAGCAGATGCTTGACAACTCATTAGACTGGACTCTAGGAAGCAGGATGGCAATCTCACTGCTATTCTAAACATTTTGATCTATAAGCCATGTTTACCAATTTCCTATTGTGAAGGGTAATTATGCTGATTTTCTACTCAGTGCCTAACTATTATATAGGTTCACTTGATTTTTCTCACAATATTAATAGCTCAAAACCCTGCAGGAAAGGAAAGCTAACAGAAACTCTGCAAAGCCAAATATAAGACAATCCACATCACTTACCACCACAATGTCCAGGGCTTCCTGTGGGAAGGAGCTCCACTCTTTCATAAGCAAGTTGAGGGCTCTCATGAGAGCATGGTCCTCCTTGGAGCTGTACTGCCAGCATTCTCACATGCCTGTGCAACAATTCTGCTCATGCTGCAGCTGACATTGACATTTTATTCTGAGGTTTCCAACACAAAAATAAGAGCATCCCTGGGGAATTAGATGTGCTCTGTCAGATACCTTCTTAAATATTTTCGGTGTGTGTATAGTTTTTGAATACTCTACCACTTGTTCAATACTACTAAATACATAGGAAATACAAATCTTTGATATGTTTTTTTTTTTTTTACCAGTAAGATTTCTAAATGAAAAAGGACAGAATTTGGACACACACTTAGCCCCACACCTGACTTTGAAAAAAGGCTTCGTGCCAGAATGGATAGTCAAACAAAGATCATGAATTTCTGAAGAAACTGCTCTGTACAAGGTAGAATATGGGCTGCACATATCTATTCCATAAGTCTAGGGCAAAGTATGTTACAGAGATGAGGTTTTCCATTTTGCTTCAAGAGATTTTTAAGGAATTGCAAGTGCTCTTCTCCATTACATATTCCACTACAAGGGAGCAAGTGGACCTGCGACTTTACCTTTCTTGAGTCTTTCTCATAATCTGTGAACCAAAATTTTTACAGCCTGTAGATCACATTCTCACCTCAGGTATGCTACAGCAATTTAATCTGCTTCCCTGCAGTATAAAAATCCATTATCCCATTGCTGTGGCCCAAGGTGAGTTTTGGCTACTGGATTTAGTGGGAATTAAAATATGCTCTGCTTTGTATCTTAAAATTATATCGAACTAGAAATACAATGTTCAAGTAATACAAGTTCAATGGAAATTAAAAAAATATATATATACATATAAACATCCCATATTTGTCAAGTCAAAATACAGCCTAATGGGTTCATTTAACTTCAGAAGAATGTGGACTCCATGTCTGTCAGTATTTTGTACACATTTTAATTAACTCTCACCCTTTAATTTACAGGACTGGAGAAGAAACAAGTGGAGGAAAAAACCTTTAAAACTGTTAAAAAGTTAAAATGGATTCCGTGTGATTTGTGTCCTTCAGGACAAACATTAGATATTCTAGTGATTTAAATGGCATTGCTTGTATATCTACATAAACGCTCGTGGGAACATAATTTCAATTTCTTTAAAGGTAGAGATGTTTTTTACTTTCTGAAACTCGTGTAAAAGCACACCAAGAAAGCTGGGAAGAGAAAATAGTGGAGGAGCATGTACTGAAGACAAAGAAGTGGAATGGAAGAACTTGAAACAATGGCAACTTTTTTTTTTCCTTCTGGTTTAAGGAAGAAGAAAGGGAAGAGGAGAAGGCCTGGACTGCAAATGGTCATATTTACAGTATAGGTAAAAAACCCTCAGCAGTTATGCTTGCTTCCGTGTGTGGACCAGGCTGCCAGGGCGAGGAGGGCTGTCATCTGTGTTATACTCGGGTGCCTGTGCTACACAGCTCATGCAGGGTCTAAGTTCACAACTCCGGGATGGGGAAGCGAAGAGGATGCTCTACCACTGTTCTGCAGTAACTTTGGACATGAAGCATAAGACATATGGAATCTGACCCGTGCTGGGTAAAGAGGAGGGGTGGATGTGTACAAGCTCAGATTTTAGGGATAACCGAAGTCCGTGGGGTCAGGTGCCATATTCCTAGCACAGCTTCTCCCAGTGCAGCATTCCGGTGCAGACCTGGCGCCTTGACTCATTCTGTGCCTTCAGCGATGGCTTTACGCACGATGGTGAGGAGCGGTGTCAGACAAGCCCCCGGCGCCGGGGGATGCTCTCGGGACCCTTCCGACTGCGCACCTTGCGGCCCCGGCGCTGCCGAGACCGGGACGGAGCTGCCAGCTGGGCTCGGGTGTGTAACCTGCAGCCGCCCTTACCTCCCGGCAGCACTGCAGGGAGCCGGCACTCCTCAGGGCCCATCATTCCCTCGCGAATAACACCTTCATTCTCAGAAATAAAAGAAAATTTTACAAAATAGTAATGATTTTAGAAGCGTGTGTTGGTGGGGCGGGACTGGGGGGCGGCCAGCGGCGCTCTCGTGTGTGACGGCGGGCCGAGAGCGGCGGCAGCGGGC